>LFYR01002205.1:199633-246417 GCA_001185155.1 Zostera marina | reverse complement strand
GGATCGACTTCCCTGGGATCGACTTGTGAGTAAAGTCGATCACCAGGAAAAGTCGACCCCCAGAAAGTCGATCTCTGGAAAGTCGACCCCTGGACCCAATCTGATCAGTTGGGCAGTTAGGCGGTTACTGCCCAAATGACCATATTGCCCCCATAAGAACCCCTATAAATAGAGGGCACCCCCCACTCATTAAAGGCAGGTCATTTGGAGCGAAAGGATTCCTAACGAAGCAGAGCTCTGCACACTTGAGTTCCGGTCCGGTTTCCCGCGGAGTTCCCCGCTTGGCGCTTGCTTGCGCGTCTTGGAGTACTGGTCGGGTTTCACCCCCATCACCTTGTTTTTGAAGAGTTAATGGAATGAGACGGGATCAATCTGAAAATGGTACAATTCACTGAAGT
Source organism: Zostera marina (assembly GCA_001185155.1). Classification (NCBI taxonomy): domain Eukaryota; kingdom Viridiplantae; phylum Streptophyta; class Magnoliopsida; order Alismatales; family Zosteraceae; genus Zostera; species Zostera marina. The sequence continues at coordinate 246,019 of LFYR01002205.1, read as the reverse complement.
TTTGATACAATAAAAAATATGAGAAACCAACCTTCTGAAACAACCTATTTAGTTACTTTATAACTATACTATATAGATAATGAAAAAAAAATTCATTTTGTTTTTTACTTCTATTGTCTTTTGAAATTTAATTACTTAAAAAAAGAGTAAAATATTGCAGAAAAAATAGGTAAAATTGTAAATGTGTAAAACACTATATAACTCTAGTATGATCTAAACACATATTCCATGAATAGAAAAGGTTTACTAATTTGAAGAAAAAATGTGGGTAAATTTAGAAATTTCCCTCATGATTTCCTTCAATTCACAAACTTGGAAAATATTTGAAGGAGGCGAAATAATAATATTTCAAAATTTGGAAGGGTAAGATTGCAAAGAATTGATTAAAATCCAGACCAATATAAAATTATATAATCTGGACTTTCAAGTTTCAACCAACCCCAGTCCCCAGTAGTATAAATAATTGTAACAGTATAACCCAAATCCCTCTCACCTTCCATTTTCTTCTTTACGCAGTAAGCACTTCAGATCGGAAGTGGCAGTGACGTGGACATGGCGCACCCCTTTCTGAAGAAGGACGATGACCTCGACGAGGAAGGTTAGTTAGTTACATACCAAAATTCCGGCGGGAATCCTCCGATCTGACGTTGTTGGATGGATGGACGACAAACCGGCGACGGCGGATGGAGGACGGTCTTCCGATCTTCCTTGCTCCATTTCGTTCAGCTTCAGATCTCAACTCTTCGGATCTGGAAGCAAATGGAATGAGACGGGATCTGAAAATTGAATTTGTTTCTCCTGTTGATTTTAACCTAGGGATCGTCAGATCTCCGGAACTTTGGTTGAAAAATGAATGTTGATTTATTTTTGTTGTTGTAGATGAGTATTCTCCGTTTCTTGGAATCGAGAAGAGCGCGGTGCTACAAGAGGCCAGAGTTTTCAACGATCCGCAGCTCGATTCCAGGAGATGTTCTCAGGTGATTTTATTTGGGGTTCCCTACTGATTTTTTGAGGTTTGGAATTTGTGCAATTTTCTGAATCGAAATTTGATTCTGCAATGTTGTAGGCTATTATCAAGCTTTTGTACCTACTCAATCAAGGGGAGACATTTACAAAGGTTTGCTTCTTCTTCTTCTGTTAATATTTTTTATAATGAAATATCTGGTTAGCATGGAATAAAATTTTATATTATTGTTAAATTACATACCATGTAGATCGAAGCAACGGATGTTTTCTTTTCCGTCACTAAGCTCTTTCAGTCAAAGGACTCTGGACTGAGGAGACTGGTTTACCTAATGATCAAGGAACTCTCTCCTTGTGCAGATGAGGTAAGATTACTAGTCATTATGAACTATACTACCTACCTACCTACACATGCAATTTTCAAAATTCTTTTCTTTAAATTTTCTAAAAACTGACAACAAACTCATGGAATGGTTTTCCAAAGGTAATCATCGTGACAAGCTCATTGATGAAAGACATGAATAGCAAAATAGACATGTATCGGGCCAACGCTATACGGGTTCTTTGTAGGATTACCGATGGGACTCTCCTCACTCAAATTGAGAGGTACTTAAAGCAAGCAATTGTTGACAAGAACCCTGTTGTTGCCAGTGCTGCACTTGTTAGTGGCATTCACATACTTCAGGTATTTTTCTCATTGTTGTTGGTTTTCCAAGAGATCAAACTTTTATTTTAAATGTTTCATTTTTTTTTTCTGTAGTCAAATCCTGAAATCGTCAGAAGATGGAGTAATGAGGTTCAGGAGGCTATTCAATCAAGGGCAGCACTTGTGCAATTCCATGCTTTGTCTCTTCTACACCAGGTTTGCCTTTGTTACGTACTTATGTCTGATTAATTATTATATTATGAGATTTAAGATTGCATTTTAATGCCCTAAACCATTCTCTTTTTTGGGAAGTTCTGTACATATTCTCATAAAACATTAAGTGTGAAATCCATTTCTCAGTTGACAAGTATAGAGTTTGTAGACACTAGACAAATAATGAAACTCTTGAAATGAGTATAGTGTACATTTGTTGCAACTCAGTCCCTGTATGCATTTCTAATTGGTGTTCATGATGTGTTTTATTAAGTCAGATATATAATACTTGTAAAATCGAATAATATTAGATGATCAAACGCACATGAATATAACTGCACATGAACATAAGGTAGAGCCGTAGAAGTGCACAACATAAAGTATGACACGATTGCTGTTCTGATTCTTGGTTTGTCAACTTAATTAACAGTGGGATCCTTAAAAGTCATGATTGAAAAAATGACAAGCAGGGATTAGTCATTGTGGAAAGTGGATAATTTACTATTATCATATATTCCTATTATATTTAAGAAAAAATGATAATCTATTTTATCTTTCATTTGCAGATAAAACAAAATGACCGTTTGGCCATTAACAAACTTGTAACTAGCTTGACAAAGGGTGTTGTTCGCTCGCCATTGGCTCAATGCCTTTTGATTCGGTACGCAAGCCAGGTACATCGTCTCTCTTTGGTAGTTTGTCAGTGAGAATGCAAAGTATCCCATGCAAATCTTATTTGCTAATCAATCATCAATGAAATTGTTCAGGCAGCTCAGGAGTCAAGCTTCAACAGTCAAACAGGAGATCGTCCATTTTATGACTTTTTAGAGGCTTGCTTACGGCATAAAGCAGATATGGTGACCTTTGAGGCTGCCAGGGCAATAACTGAACTAAGTGGGGTGACTAATCGGGAACTAACTCCTGCTATTACTGTATTGCAACTTTTTCTGAATTCTTCCAAGCCAGTGCTTAGATTTGCTGCTATTCGTACGCTAAATAAGGTACATAACTTCTCTAGGTATTAAATTGAAGCTTGTCTATTTGACCTATTCATATACTTAACTGATCATCCGATTCAAATTTTATGATGTTTTAAGATTTGAACCATGAATTGTTTGAGTCAAAATTTAGTTTTCAGTTTTCCATAGTAGCCAGCGATATCCTTATCGAATTATATTCACTAAAAAAGTCCAAACCATTTTTAAAATCAAAACTATTCCAATATCAAAATAAATAAAAGTTTCTAAAATTAGTTGAATTTTTGAATAAAAGTCTTATATTTTGACTAGAGAAGTTAATTTACTCATTTTGATTTTTCTCTTGGAAATATATGAGTTTTGTGTTGTACATTTGTACCTGTATCAATATTTGGAAACTTTAATTTGTAATGGTATTCATCATCCAATATATCTTCATTGTCTTTTTCAACTTCACATCATTATGTAAGGGTCTATGATTTCTTTGGTCCTGTTAATCATTAAGACAGTCTACTATTTTATAGCAAATACTTAAAATTATCTTATATTTTCTCAAATGTATTGAAAATTTGAGACGGACAAATATGTTAAATACTTAACAAAAATATTACCCGAGAAGATTTATTTCAATATTTCAAATTTCACCTGCCCACTAATTCGCTTGTCCAATTTTAGTTCGATCAGATGCGATAATGAAATATTAAATATTATCAGATAGGCTTGTAATTTTTATTTTTACTTGTACTCTATAAGTTGTTCATAGTGATTCGTTTACAATCACTTGCAGGTGGCAATGACTCATCCTTTGTCAATCAGTGGTTGTAATATTGACATGGAAAGCTTAATTTCAGACCAGAACAGGAGCATAGCCACACTTGCAATTACCACACTTCTGAAAACTGGCAATGAATCTAGCATTGATCGTTTGATGAAGCAGATAACTAATTTCATGTCAGATATTGCAGATGAGTTCAAGATTGTTGTTGTAGAAGCTATCCGGTCGTTGTGTCTAAAATTTCCTCTTAAATACCGCTCTTTGTATGTAACGACTTCTTCATTTATACTGATTTAAGAAATTATATCTTGAAATCAAAAGATTGTTTATTTTTTAGCTTGATTTGTTTACAGGATGAACTTTTTAAGCAGTATTCTTAGAGAGGAAGGAGGATTTGAATATAAAAAGGCAATTGTCGATTCAATTGTTATCCTCATCAGAGACATACCAGATGCCAAGGAAAATGGGTTATTTCACTTATGTGAATTTATTGAGGATTGTGAATTCACATATCTTTCTACTCAGGTAAAATCTTAAATATCATGATTTTTACTTGTTCTTTATTGTAATTCTTGTAGACATGTAATTGGATGCCCTGCTTAGATTCTTCACTTTCTTGGAAACGAAGGCCCAAAGACTTCTGATCCTAGTAAATATATACGTTATATATACAACCGTGTGGTCCTGGAAAATGCGACAGTTCGTGCTGGTGCTGTGAGTGCATTGGCAAAGTTTGGTGCAATAGTTGATTCATTGAAGGTATGTGTATACTCTATGAATGTCCTGATATTTTTTACAGTCTTCACCTTTCTTTATTTCAATGATTTTTTTATATGATTTCCAATGCAGCCTCGCATATTTACTCTCTTGAAGCGATGCTTATTTGATAGTGACGATGAGGTGAGAATATGGGTACTTTGTTTAAATATTTATGGACACCACTTGCACTTTTATGTTGTCCCTAATTTTACCGTTTTACTATTTCAAGGTCCGGGACCGAGCAACACTTTACTTGAATATGCTTGAAGGTGATGTTGTTGGAGAGACTGGAAATGATGTAAAAGAATTTCTTTTTGGTTCATTGAATGTTCCACTGGCCAATTTGGAATCAAGTTTGCAAAATTATGTAGGTCATTCATTATTAGCTCAGCTTTATCGAGTGTTTTTACTATCATCTGTGTAATCCCATTTCTTATTTAACAGGTACCGTCTGAGGAATCATTTGACATTCACTCTGTATCAAAGGAGGTTAAGTCACAGACTATATCAGAGAAAAAATCCCAAAGTAAAAAAGCAAACCCTCTTGGAGCACCATCGGCTTCCCTTGCAACACATGTTGATGCATATGAAAGACTTCTTTCCTCTATTCCCGAGTTCTCGAACTTTGGGTTACTTTTTAAGGTTTTCAAATCAAATGATTATTTTTGAAAACTTGAAATTTTTGGAATGCTTTTTGAAGTGGTCTGTAACTAAACTATTTGTCTTATCTCTTCACAGTCATCTGATCCGGTAGAGTTAACAGAAGCTGAGACTGAATATGCAGTTAATGTTGTGAAGCATATTTACGATGAACACATTGTATTCCAATATAACTGCACAAATACCATTTCTGAGCAGCTTCTTGAAGATGTAAAATAAATACCATATTCATAATATCTCTATGTCTAAATTGTTGGTTATCTAGATATACTCAATTTCTTTTATTTTTGTGAAGGTTTCTGTTGTAGTTGATACATCTGAAGCAGAGGAATTCTCAGAACTTTTATCAAAACCTTTAAAATCCTTGCACTATGATTCACCAGGTCAGACATTTGTTGCATTTGAAAAACCACAAGGTGTTTCTTCTACTGGAAATTTTTCAAACACCTTGAAGTTCATCGTGAAAGAGGTTTGTATAGAGGATTGTTAGTTACCATTTTTTTCTTCTAAATCCAAAATTTGAATATATGACACTAAGTTATTTCAAATATCGCAACATCACTAACTAGGTGGATCCATCAACGGGAGAATCTGATGAGGGTGTTGAAGATGAGTACCAGCTTGAAGATGTTGAAGTGACTGCTGCAGATTACATGAAGAAGATCGGTGTCTCTAATTTCAAAAATGCTTGGGAAAGTATAGGTGATGATTGTGAGCGTATTGATGAATACGGTCTTGGTGTAAGAGATAGCTTAAAGGAAGCTGTTAGTGCAGTAATTGATATTCTTGGCATGCAGCCTTGTGAGGTTAGTTTCTTCTTTCTAAAGAAATAAATCATTTCTTTCTTATTCTTCTTCTTACCAAAGCTGAAAACAGTTAAGTTAGACACTTTATGATTTGTTCTTCTTATTAAAGATCGATTCATTTAGCTACCTAATCACATCATGTAGAGTTTGTATTAGGATATTATTTGCTCACTTTCATAGGCTAGTACAATTAGATTTTTAGTAATTAGGTTGAGCTTTTATTAATTAACCTTAATTGGAGAGAGCCCAATCATTTATTTATTTGTTTTGTTCTCATCTTATTTTACCAATTGATCACCAAATCGATATAGAGATTTTTCTATGTATTAGTTGACTTATGTCAGTTTCCCTTTTGAATACGATTTATCTTTTATTTTTTTGCATGACCTATAGACAATATTTGTAGTCTTGTAGATATATCAAACATTGCAGGATTTGCAGAGAGGTTATATTTCATTTTTCGGGGTTTCTTTTTGTGTGTTTACAGGGAACTGAGGCTGTATCCAACAACTCAAGATCACATACATGTCTTCTATCTGGTGTGTTCATTGGCAATGTAAAGGTACTGGTGAGACTATCTTTTGGAATCGATGGTCCCAAACAAGTTGCCATGAAACTTGCAGTTAGATCTGAAGCCGAAGCGGTTAGTGACGCAATTCATGAAATTGTTGCAAGTGGTTAAGATGCCTTTATGGTATTACTTTTTCTTCTCAAACCATTTTTTAACGTATTCAATATTTTAATGAATGTGCCTGATTTTTTTTTCATTTACAAAAAAATGTTTGAATGTATAAATCAGGTTACATTACACTAGGTTTTCTTAAAAATGATTATTCAGTCTGGTTTTATTTTACATAAATATATTTATATATCACTTAAATAAATTGACAGTTATTATAGTTGTTTATATGCAAAATAAATCAATAAGTTATGTTTATGAAATGATTTTGTTAGAGTGATTTCATTTGTCTAAATTACTTGCACATAATAGTGCATCATACATAGTGCCTAAAGAAAAGAAAAACCTTTCTTACTTTCTTAGCATTAGAATATTAGATGATAGAGTCATAGAACCTTCAAAAAAACATGAATGGTTTTCCAATTTGAAACTATTTCACCAAACTATTTGGTGGACTTTGAATTGAAATTTGTATAGGTTATGTGGTGTGATTGTCGGGCGGAGTTCGCTCGCGAATTAGAATAACTGAAATTGTTTTTCCTTCCATTCATTTAATTTCATCAGGAGTTTTATACTACTCTCCGACTCTCCAGTAACCACACACACGCGCAACCAACTGTTTGAACATAATTAATAAAGCAGAAGGGCGGGGAATCACAATTGTCTTTCTTCTTGTTGGGTTAATTGGTGTCTTCAAAAGTGAAGTCTCAGACGATGATAGCCGGCGGCGAAAGTCGACCGAGCTTGTTTATATAAATGACTTTTCAATCTAAAATCCAAATTTTCATAGTCTATATAGAATTTTTTTTTCTATCTTGAACCTTGATCGGAAAGTCTAATTCTATGATGTTTGACTATCAAACATAACTTTAAAAAATACGACATTATGTGATTTTGACATTTTATGAAAAGTAGGCTCGTTTATAAAACGAGCAGAGCTCGACTCCAGGTCCGACTTGGTCCTATATATGATAGATATAATTTATAATTTGGTTAATATGATATGATACCACAAAATTCTAATAGTATTTGATTAGTATATAATTTAGTTAATATGATATAATTTGATATCACAAAACATATAAAAAATGGGACGCAGTTCAACTGCACAGTACCTTGAATACATCGCTATGTGTTATCAAATCGTGTCAATTAATATTTAATCCAATAACTAAAATAATATAAGATACTAACATATGTACGACGTAAAATAATGTACTGCAAAAAATACTAATACATGTACGACGAAAAGTCGATTTAATAGATAAGATTAATTTGACGCATTTTGACACATTTTAACTTTAACACATCTGATAATTACTCAAAAAAAATCATGTCATATTACATAAAAAAATAGGTCATTATATGTTAACACGAAATTATCACACGAAAAATATTTTATAGTTTAATTCAGATATACAGACAACGCGTTAGTAGACTTTCTGAAATAGTCATTAAGAAGATCATTAAAAACATAAGTCTCTCATTTGATCTAAATGTTATAAAAAAAACTGTTGAAGAGATTTCTAATGGAAGTATGAGAGATTAACCTGAGACAACATATCTAGATACTATATAATTAGACAATATAACTAATGAGAGTAAATTAATGAATTTCTTGTTTATTTTTTTTACTTTTATTTTTTATTTATATACTCTATGTTAAAGTTAGACATTGTCATTTTTTTTAATGAAATATTGAAATTTAATTGTTTTCGTAAAAGAATAGAATGTTCATATTTCGGAATATAATAATTCTTTTTTTCTTGTTTGACTGTTAGATTGTTAGTAGGTAAAACTGTAAAATAAAAGTAATTACAAAATTACTGTAAAAACATAAAATCTTTAATGACATCTGAAAATTTTAATCCATCAAATGGATTTATTTGAGAAATTGAAAATTAAAATCCAAAAATACACGAAATTTATTATAATGAAAATTCAACCTTCCGATTTCCAATTTATTGTTCGAAATTAATTGAATTAAATATGAAAACCAAACGAAATTACAAAATTATCCTCGAATTTTCAAAGACGACGTTTTTCTTTCTTTCTTTTTACTGGAAACATCACTAATCTTCTTCGTTCTTCTCCCCCTCTTCTCCATCTCTCGCATTCGCACTTCCTCGAGATTTCTACGGTGGAGGTTTACCGATCTCGTCTTCCGCTAACAGATCCGATATCGGCGACCGTCAAGCTTCTGGAGCAAACTAGCAGGGAGAAAGAGCTGGCAAATTTATAGATCGGGTTTGGATCTTTCCGACTTACGATGCAGTTTTGTTTTTACTGGACGTGTCGTTAATTTTCTGAGGATTTTGAGTATTTATTTTTCGATTTTCCTCATTTTTTTCTTTCAAATCTTCTTTGTTTTATCGGAGATCGGTAATTGGATTTTTTTTTTATAGTTTTGATGTTGTTGATCTGGAACTTGTTGCTGAATGTAATTCATTCGTCATTGAAGATTGAATCTGATTGTTCGTCGATCTATTTACTATGACACGGATCTTTTTTGCTTTTCATTTTTTTATTGGAGATCGGCTATCTGATGGATATCGATATCCAACTAACCTAGGAATTTTTGAGATTCTTCCTTTGATGAGGCTGAATCTTCGAAATTGTTGATCCGAAAATTTTCATAGAATGCAATTCATCATCACTGAAATTGGTAACCATGGGGTGAATGGATCTGTTTAGCTTTCATCTACCTGTTTATTTCCCCCTTTGAATATCCCATTAAAGAAGAAAATGAAAACATCTACAGAATCAATTGATCAAATCTATTTCACTTGTGCAAGGTTTGAGTTGCGGCGTAGTATCGGCTATGGGGATGTAGCGTGCTATAGAGCGCCATAGCGCCTCTATAGCTCTTAGTTTATTTTTGGAAATTTTCAAATATATGGATGGTATACATACAATCAATTAACTATAAACCCTATAATATGTAATCAATATTTAATGGTTAATAGTCAAACTATAAATGTCCTATAGATGCAAATCTATTCTTCTTCCGTGGAATCTGCTGGATGCTCGTCGGAAGCTGCTTGACGATCGTGCTAATTCGGTGGTAGAGAGAGGGAAATCGGAGAAATCGTGAGATCTGAAAGAGAAATCACGATTTCTCCCCTCCTAATCCTACCTAAACCCTATATATATTCGGGTATTTGGGTGGATCCTAAGCCTGATCCACCTAAAAGTCCAATAGTCATAGCGCAGGGAGATAGTGCTGGCTACCCGCTTTGGGGTATATAGCGTGCGCAACTCATACCATGCACTTGTGTGATTGGATTTGCTTTGGTTTCAACTTTCTATGTTTTTCTCATTTTTTCAACTTCAATTGTTTTTTTACCAGATATTTCTTTAGCATCATCCACATTGTTAAGATGGTGAAGTTAACTATGATAGCACGTGTGACCGATGGGCTTCCATTAGCAGAAGGTTTAGAAGATGGTCGTGAGCATAAAGATGTTGATTTCTACAAGCAGCAAGCCAAGCTGTTGTTCAAGAACCTCTCTAAGGGACACTATGAGGCTTCAAGGATGACTATTGAAACCGGTCCTAATTTCTTCCAGTAAGCGACTAAGCGTCTTTTGGTTTGTTACATTTCCAGTAAACTAGAATAATCTTGTGAAACATAGATTTTGATTATGTTGTTTCTTTGGTATGATTATAGCTATATTATCGAGGGTCGTGTTTGTTATTTAACAATGTGCGATCGTTCTTATCCTAAGAAACTTGCATTTCAATACCTTGAAGACCTCAAAAATGAATTTGAGAGAGTTAATGGAAATCAAATTGAGACAGCTGCCAGGCCTTATGCTTTTATCAAATTTGGTATATCACAGACTTACAATCATCATATACATATTATCAATTCTTCTTCAATTTATCTATTTTATCGTATTTGTGTATTTTGTAGATTCATTCATTCAAAAGACAAAGAAGTTGTACCTGGACACAAGAGCACAACGTAATATCGCAAAATTGAATGATGAACTTTATGAAGTTCATCAGATAATGACTCGCAATGTTCAAGAAGTTCTTGGTGTCGGTGAAAAATTAGATCGTAAGCAAAGTTTTTTACGCTTCAATTCCTTCCAATGGTTAACAATGATCCTTTATTCTGTATTTGTATATATTGACACAATAACATATTTAAATTCTTAGTATAATTCAAACTTATGAATCTACGATGATTGTATTGATTTACATTTATGTTTGACGTTTATGCAGAGGTAAGTCAAATGTCAAGCAGATTAACATCTGATACTCGTGCATATGCTGATAAAGCAAAGGATTTGAATCGTCAGGTTTGTCTCTTTTCTTCATACCAAACAACCAATAATTTCTAAGATATAACAATGCAAATATAAGAAATATGTATATATATTGATCATGTTAATTACATGCCTTATTTTCCAGGCTTTAATTCGTAAATGGGCACCCGTAGCTATTGTGATTGGAGTGGTTCTGCTACTTTTCTGGGTCAAACAAAAAATTTGGTGATATCGATCTACTGGATATAGAATGGGATAATGACATGAAGAGCAAAGTCATTATTGTTATAGGGGAAGGTTTCTCTTTCACTGAGCACTTTAGGTTTCTTTTGGATGATGGAGATTAAGGAAACTAGATTCAATCATAGATGGTGATATCGAACTCAGGTGAGTGTGAATTTTATATCTTGTTTTCCTATTTAGGGGACATGGAATGGATCCGTTAAAAAATTTATGTCATTGGAATAGTGAATATGTTACAGATGTTTTACTGATTGATTGATTCCTTGGATCCTAGAAATAGTTTATTACAGCAGAAAATCTACTATATTGATATAATATATTATGTTTTGCTGCTTATGCCAACGTTAGAATTATAATTGAATACTTAAATTGAACTGTAATTTAAATCGTATCGGTTAAACTTGTTAGCTATTTCTTTGTCATTTTTAGTAAATAAATAATTACACACAAGATATCAACAAATCAATGTTGGAGAATTCACACAGGTTCACAACGCAGAAGTAAAATGAATAGAAATTTACACCTGCAGTTTGCAGTTTACCCTCCGGAATGTGAGAGGGGGGTTGTTGCAAAGCGTCCTTCTTTGAATGTATGAACAAACTGCTGTGGCAATGCATGTTCCACCTGCAGTTTCAAATAACATGTTATGTTATGTGAAATAAAAATCTGAGTAAATACCAATCTTTAATAAAACATTCCATCACACATGACGTACCCAATCATCTTGAGGACCAGAACCAGGAACCATGACATTGGTTTCATTTGATTTAGATGTTGTTATGGAAACATTCATAGAATCCTTGCTTAGATATAATTGACATCCACCTGTGTTATCTATTGATATTGTTGGAGCAGAGCCCTGCCATCATTTTAAAATAAACTTAGATGTATTTTCTATATATGTAGTTAGGGTTATTCATAAATAATAGCACAAAACATCTAGTGCGCCAAACTATAAATGCGCTGAATGCGCCAATGAACCTCGACTGTCCGATCCATCTTAGTGGTTGTCATCCGACGGTCCTCGGATGGGGAAAGCAGTAGGACATAATATCAGCCATTCGATTTGAAATTCTAGCTCGTCGAGGCGTCGGCGCACGATGGCGCATATACGCCTAGGCGCACCTGATGCTGTCTCTAAATAATAGTAATGACAATGCTTCTTACGAGATACTTAAATGAAATATTTCGTGAGATATTGATAGATTTAACATTTATATGACATTCCACAGTTTACAATCATTATCAGATTTTTTGTCTTTTGTAGACCACATCTCAAGGTCAGACAATCATTTGTAGACCACATCTGTATACAACACTTGTATAGTTGTGTGTAATTTTTTTTAATTTTTTATTCAATTGAATATATCAACCCCTCTATTATTCATTTCCTAAACTCTCCATTGATTCTATGATTCTCTATTGTCGACACTTATGATTCTCAAACTCTCACAGGATGCACATTAGAATTCATAATCTTAAATTACACCAGATGTTTCTTAATTTTATTCATTCGACAATAAAATTTAGTTAGTTACCTGACATTGTACTTCAACACCATTGCAATTGACAACTTCGAAAGCTGCTACAACTTCCTGAAAAACAAGATAAATAGAAAACTTGACTGATTCAGTGATACTTTTTTACTTGTTTAATGTTTTCAGTGATTTCGACTGCATTTTAAAAAAATTTGTCAAGAGAATACTGACCGTAAATAAAACTCCCATTTTGGTGCATTTGTCAATGGTTATATTGTTCACTTTTCCTGTACAATGCCAAGTGTTTATGGATATAGGATATAAGTTCATTTCATATTTAAATTATAACCTTAGATAGTTAAATAACAATCGGCATCACCTTTGATTTGCAAGATGGAATCTCTGCATCCAAAAACATATACAGATTGTCTGGAGTCGCAGTTATCAATTACCAATGACTTTTGTTCAATTTGGTTTTCAACAGCCCACCTGCCAAATTACGTTTCAAAATTCAAATAAAAGAAATATAACAATTTACAAATATATTATAGCCCCCTTACTTGCGACCCATTTGAAGCTCCATCTTTGGACTCCCTATTTTTAATTTAAATGTACTATCACTTGGAGTTTCTTTTACGCCTTTTCCAGCACCAACTATGCTAGTTCTATCGGTTCTATTCTTAGACTTCATGTCTGGAGTTACTTTTTTCAAACCTGTAAATTATAATATCTTAATTAGATTATAAATATTATATTTATTATAGTAATAAGGGCATTTGGTCTAGTGGCATGATTCTCGCTTAGGGTGCGAGAGGTCCCGAGTTCAATTCTCGGAATGCCCCATGTAAAGTTTTTACACTAAAAAGAAGTAATTAAATACATTATATAAGAATACAGGAAATGCCTCATTATTTTCTTTACAGTTTACACTAGTGTTTTAGGCTTTTAGGTTATGTATTTGCTTAGAAATATAGAAAAAATACTATCAAACAAAATTATAATATTTTTTACATTTTATTTAAAACATTTGGGAATTTGGGTTTCCTTGAATAACATAAAACCATATGTTTAGTTTTTTACAAAGTTACAACCAAATTGTCAAGTGGTTAAGGATTTGTGTTTGATCTTTCCAAAAACATCAATTAAAGAAAGTTTACCTTTCTTTTACTAAAAAAAACGTTGTTAGTTGAATGGAATAGTATAACATTCATACCTGCAGTTACAGGCTTGCCAGAGCTGATCTCTTGAAATACAGCAGACATCCCTTGCTTGGGATGTTTAGATGTTGCAGCATCAGAATTAAATAGAGATCCTGCTTTGGGAGCTGGTGGAGCTGCAGGAGAAGCTCCTCCTGATGAGGTAGAGGCAGAAGTGATCATGTTGCCAGTAAGACTCCAAACAACACCTAGAGGATAAAATGTCTTGACAAAATCTCGTAGACCGGGCAGATATATTTCCTTCAAGGCTTTTGCCCACTCCACATGATCTGGATCCTTATTTTTATATTCTACAAGTACCTGCAGAAATAGGATGAATTTATAAAGAAACAGTACTTACTTACAATTAGGGTAATACCCGATACTCAATCCGAATCCATTGTCTTTGGATAGGAAATGGAGAGATTGATTTTATCCAACCCGATTTTTTTTACCCAATCAAATCGGATAGAATATATATATTTACTTTGAAACTTTGGATATACCCATAGTTATGATACCCGATACCCATACCCTTTTTTATAACGAAAAATATCTCTCTAAAGATATAAAACTGTCAACTTTCGGATGATATATTAGAGTCATATAATATATTATCGGACAAATTTAAATGGAAATGTATAAAGTAAGATTTGAACCCTAACTTCAAAAACTTTATTAGTTTTTAAAACCAGTGAATCAATCTTACTTTGTCATTAGCCTGATACCCATACCCATACCCATACCCGACTTAAACCCATTGTCTTTGGTTAGGAAATGGAGAGATTGATTTTACCCAACCCGATTTTTTTACCCAATCAAATCGGATAGGGTATATATATTTACTTTGAAACTTTGGATATACCCACACCTTTTTTTTTATAACGAAAAGTATCTCTCTACAGATGTAGAGTTATCAACATTCGGATGATATATCAGAGTCACATAATATATCATCAACCAAATCTAAATGAAAATGTAAAAAAAAAATTCGAACTCTGAACCTCAGAAACTTTAATAGTTCCTGAGATTAGTGAGCTAATTTTACTTTGTCATTAACCCGATACCCATACCCAACTTAAACCCGATGTCATTAAGTAGGATATGCGTGAATATTTTTTTACCCAATCAAAGATTTTTATCTAAACTGAACTTTTACTAAATCGAGTAGGGTATGATCTATACCCTACTTATGACCAGCCTTACTTACAATTCATTTTATTAAAGAGTGAGCATACCTTGTTATTATAGAACTCAGCCATTTGCCAACTTTCTTCCACATGCGCAATAGGAAGACTCATACCTTGAATTGAAATTTGAAAACATCAGATATATAATGAAAGAAATTGATTAGATAATTATTCACACACCGCAATCTTTCCCTGTGTATCCTATCCACGCCAATCCAGTCAAGCTGTTAGCGACACTCTGTAGGTGGTTGAGATGATCGGAAACACTTCTTCCTTCCGTCATACCGCTGGCTTTCAAGACACAAGTATTAAGTGGCTTCAAAAACTCCGGAACGGCTGATTTCTCCGGTTTCTGCAACGAAATCAAACGAAGTTATTCCATAATCCACGATTTCCCCCCAAATTTAGTTTGATTTTTTTTTACCTTGATTCTTTTGCCTGTTATCAACAGAACTCTCAACACGGCAAAAGATTCCTCAAGTATCTTCGTTACATCTCGAACACTCCCACCGATCTTCTCCCCAATCGACACGAATCTCCTCACGGAATTCTCCACGAGCGCATCGAACGCTAGTATCGCCGGATCCAACACCTCCGTATCCGAAGACGCGATCGATTCAGCTCCGGCAGGAAATCCTCTGCCGGTTATAATAGAATTCGCCTCAAGCCGCGTCACCACCGCTTCCAGCCTCTCGATCAGATTCTTCTCCATTCTCCGACGATCTATACTTCTCTCTTCTCCTCCTCCTCCTTCGCCGCCTTATTTATATCGACAACGGTTGAAGAGGTTTCCCGCTTTTTTTTAGGTGGGTGGAAAGTGGAAACGTCAGAAGAGGATAACTGAAAACACGATCCAGAATTATTGTTACGTTTATTTAAAAATAGATCCTTAGATTTTTATTTAATTACGTAAAGATCCATCCAATTCAAAAAGTTTTGGAAATTTAACTTAAATTGACTTATTTATTTGACTCTCTTTTTTTTTTTAATAATGTCTCGCGACGGAGATTAAGTAAAGATACACCATCACCTCAAACGAATGACATGATGATTATATCGTAACACGATAAGCGTTGATTGCGAGAACAACGAGAACCAGCGCAGCGTGTTTGTTCTCCTCCACCTCCTTCCGATTTTGTACCGGAGGCGGAGAAGAAGGAGGAGAAGAATCGAATTTTTCTTCCTCCCTCCCTGGTCGGAGAGGACTGCGACAGTGAGGAGGGAGAGATGATCACAAGGTCGAAGCTCGTTGAGCAACTGAGAGAGTACCAGATCCGATCTCAGCATAAGTGGGGTGCTCTCGTCATCTTCTCCCCACAAAATCAGATCCTCACCTGGTTCGTAATTCTTCTCAATGTCGATCTTCTTCCTGGGTTTTTTGTTTGTTTTTTTGCTTTCTGTTTGTTGTGATATGGTTTGGGCATTTTCTGATTGGAGTTTTGAGACATCGAATTGAGCCCAGACCTTATCGATCTAGGGTTTGGTTCGATTGGGTTTTAGGTTTGTGGGATATTAAAGGGTTGGAGGTAATGAATGTAGTTTGTACTATTGTGCTACACTGTTACAGCTGAATGGGTCGCCAAAAGGGGAAGCTTCGAGAAAGATATGATTTTTTTTTTATAGTAGTATATCTGATTTTTGATCAAGTTTTGGGAACTGCCTGTTATTTGATCAACAAAGGTGAGTTTTTTTTTTGTAGTTTTGACATTGGATGGATTTCATCAGGATCAATCACCTTGATATCTTTATCAGATCTGAATGGAAAATTAGATGCTAACGTTTTAAACCAATCTTGGGTGTTTTTAGATTTTTCTTTTTCTTATATGACCCCTTATCATAATTTGAAGAAGATTGTGACCATACTGATTATTTTAAACAGTAATGTTTTTCTTATTGATTTTTGCACACATTCACTTCTATTTTGCAGAGAAATTTGTTTTGTGAGATTTTGTTTAATTAACCTTTATTGTGGGATTATGTTAACTTTGCAAACTGTTGATGATGGAGTTCAGATTGTTTGCAAATTAATTATGAGTAGGATTGATAAGGATGGATGAATAAAAATTGTCACGTCATTCAATGATCAATCAAGTTGCAGGGATATTAGATTATCTATCTCTTAAGTTCAAGATCATGATTTCATGTTTAAGACTTGGGTTTGTTCTCCTCTGTCCTAAAGATAATAGGATTTCACACTTCTGCCGCTACCTAGTTATAACATTTGGTTACGAGGTGTTTTCTTGAAGATAATGTGTAGAATCATTATTTATTGTAATCTAAATCTCTATGGTTTAATGTTTTTCTACTTTCCGATGCCTGTTTGTTCAATACAGATTAAATTTCATATGGGACCATATGGCACGATTGTTTTTTCATTTCTATACTGATTTTAGTTTTAAAAATGCCCAGGCGGTCTTAATTAATTCTAAGACCAATTAATTGCTTAAGTGGCGCTTCAAAACCTTTGCTGTTTCCCTGCACTAAATGCCTTGTTTTCTTGCATTTCTTAGTTCTTTCTGCTGTTTTTTAATTCTAACTCACTAATTCTAGGATCATATAATTCTAACCCACTAATCAATCTCCCATAATATATACTAGCCTTGGGTTTTTATAAAAATACAAAAGTCAAAAACCATACAAAATTCTATCAATCACATCAGATGTAGCTACTTGTTCAATCATCATAGATATCTATATATAATATATATGAAAATCTACCAAATGAGAAGAATTTTTTTAACTTAATTTGTATTAATCCTGAGGTTGTTTCCATTTTGCAGGGTAGATAAAGCTGTAGCACTTTTATGGGCTTTACTTTTCTGTTTATTGGTGATTTCTTCCTATGTGACACTATATTACAGATACTTCGGTTTTTCAGCTTTCATTATATTTCTATGCATTTTTCTTCCACTATGCCTGAAAATTTCAAGGCAGAGAAGGCTTGCAAAGAAAAGGGAGAGAAGACTGTTATTACCTTTGTCCATGTAAATTTCATTGAGGTAACATCATAGGAATGAATAACTGGATAAATATAGAATTTCATTTTTTTTGTAATTTCAACTGAATTGGGCTTTTTATGTGCATATTTTTTCACAGGATTTATGATGTCTCTAGTGCAGTTCTCGTTCGATGTTTTTTTAATATGGCACTATAACAGTTGGGCCGCTTCTTCACATATATACTTGAAATTTGTAGCTTCACAACATTGAAAAGAAGGAAAAAAATAGCATAAGCTTTATTCATGCTAAAATTGAAGATTATTAGCATGACTCCCTCCTATGCACAAATTGAGAAATGATCTTTCATTGATGTTATAACTGAGGTATCATTACATTTTTTCAGTCATGGTAATTCTATATTTTTCGTCTTTTTTGACTTGTTTTGAGTAATCACTTGAGATAATTATAATATTTACTTACGATATTTTGTAAGATGTAACTCAAGTATTCATACTTTAGGTTTGTGGTTTGTTTTAATTTAATTTTTTTGGATACCAACTTCATCTTTATGAGCTTCCAGCTGGTGTAAGTTGTGTATTTAACATTTGTAAATTCTCTTTTCCTTGAATAATAATGATGCTTTCCGATTGCTAAAAATCACGCAAACTACGAAGGCGACTAAAAAATGACTGTTATTTATTGGGTTGATTGAAGGAACTTTTGAACATTCAATACAAAATTGCAAATAATCAAAAATTAATTTTATCAAGAACTAATGTGGCAAATGCATTTCATTTTCATATGAAGGCTAAGTCATCTTCCAATTGTTCAAGAACTACTGTGGCAAGCGCAAGCCTGTATGAAGCAGATTTAAGATTTCGAACCAGTACAAAAATGATTGACCTGTTATTTTCTTGCATTTCATTTTGTTGCAGCAGTTGTTGCTTTCTTAGTTGGGCAAGAAAACCTGCTCCACATAAAGCCCTAGAGACTGGCCTAGAACTGAATCGTCGCATAATGTAAAAAAAAATCAGAAAACATCACAGTTAAATTTACAGGGAAAACGAAGTTACGAAACACGCTGCTACATACCTTCCATAAACACATCCACTAGTCACAAATCCAATTGGCCATCGATGGTTGTACGATTTCCGAATTTCAGGCTTTTCCGGCACCTTTAAATCCCACTCTCCTTCATGCGTGTCTTTTTCTGTGAAGTATGTCTTCACATAAGATTGAGGGATTTGAAGTCTATTCTTATCAAATGATGATCTGTAAATTTGCATATTTTAGATATAAATCAACATATCCAGAATTAGAAGGGAAATAAAATGAAAGAATTTAACCACTAACCTAGAAGTCCAAAGTGAAATATCATTGGCAATGGGAGCACATACAACAGATCCTCCTTCAAACACACCTTCTTTATATGCATGTAAAAGAACACTCACAAAACACAACCTCTCATGATTTGGGATCTGGATATCATCACGTATTCTTGCTACAGTGCCAATGGAAGTTGAACTAAGTCCAAAAGAGAATCTTGAACAATCACCATCTTGCTCCAAAGTTGATATTGAAGAGATGGGAGATAATTGTTTGCCACAAAGTTCCAATTTTTCTATTTGTGTATCGCCGCTTATCTCAGCTTCTATATTAGAATATTTCAAACAATTCCATGGGGGTGGTATAGGAACTTTAATCGGACGCTTAGAAAGAGGAAGTAATTTTGCTTTTTGATCAAATGCAGCTGCTTCTGAAAGCATGGTCGTTGAGTATGCTTTGCAATCGGGAAAATCAAAAGGAAAAGATGGGAATCCATTCTACAATAAATAAAAGATGTTTATTAATTATATTAAAGACAATTTTGAACTTCATTAAGATTTTGAATACTTCAACTTACGTCACATGCAACCCAGCGTCTTTCCCTCAAACCAATTGCACGAGCTCCTGATGAGATGAAAGGGACCCAAAATGCATGAGCCCAATTCAATGGAAGAATAACAGACCACCTGAAGAGAATAAGAACTCAAGATTTAAACTTTAAAGACTAAAACTTCATTTCATAAATATTTGATTCTATAAAAAAAATGAAAAAAGAGTTTACAAATCAACCTACATTAAAACTCTGAATAATAATGCTAAAATTTATAAACAAGTGTCAACCTACACTAAAAAAGTTTAATACTGAATGAACTTCAGAATGTTATCGGGAAAGGGAAGAAGCTAATGTCTAATCTATGGATCAAAATCATCAAATACATACATTTGAATCAATCTAAAATCTAAATGTGTTTTTATGAAAAAATACTCTTAAAAATGATTTCATCTGCACCAATAATGTAAACGTATTATAAATAAGGGTGTGACTCCAAGAGGCAAGAACCATAGGGATGTACAGCTTTAAACTTTAGTAAATAAATAAAAAGGGAGAAATAGCAAAAGAAAATTACCATGTAAAGATTTGATTACCGCGTTTTACTAACAACACAGGACAAGATACTGCCATTCGATCTCTGTTACTACAATCTGAAGAATCAACACATGAACTATCCATATTGAAAAATTCCAAACGCTTCTCGTGTTTTTCAGAAGAAATAATGCTTGCCTTCTTGGGAGGATTTACCTTATCTCGAGAAACCCACAACATTTCATTATCAGCCAATCTGGCTCCATTTTCTTCAGGTTTTGTCCATAGTCCTACCACCATCTCTTTAGTTGCATTCAATACACGTTGTTCTAAACAAGCAATCTCATCTGGATCTTTCCTTTCACCCGATGTACAGGGTTCAAAACAACTAATCTTATTGGTTTCTTTGGCTTTACTTTCATCCAGTGCACATGGTTTTAAACAACCAATCTGATCCATTACTTTAGATGCATCAAATTTTGAAGTATGGGAGTAATAAAGTTTACCAACATCATCAAGGTGCAATCCACGAGGATCGTGAACCTCAAGAGATACAACTGAACGAAAAGGGATGTGTTCAACAAGTTCAAGAATAGTGGATTTATTAACATGGGAAGTTGTAAAATGTGTGGGATTATGTGTCCTGTGAAAATGGAAAAAAATAGTTTTGCATCCGATTACAGGAGTCAATGAGTGGAATAATCCTGAATCTTGATATGATTCTGTGCAATGAAAAAAATACTAACTCTGGTAAAGGATGCAGCACTTTCTGAAGACAATTGATTGCTTTGAATCCCATAACTTCAAAATTGGCAAATTGCCCCTCAAGTGATAAGCAATTGACCGAAACACCAGTTTCATTTACCTTAAAATTGTGCACATAAACTAATAAATTAATAGGGAATTGAAAAAAAGAAAACAGAAAGGCAAAATGACATCAAAAGAAATGTTCTGGGAATTACCTGTTTAGAACATGCGGATTGCAGTGCAGCAAGTCCATCACTAAGAGAGGCCGCATGAATCCATACCCACAGCTGACATGTTAATGTGTTAGATAACTTAGTTTCACCTCTTTCTTGCATTAAACTGACATTGGAATAATTATTTGTTTCCATTTCAATATCAACATTGTCCTTGGAAGGTGGCCGCCACATGTAATTCACCGGAGCAATGAATTGAGACGTTGGACTGCCAAAATGGTATAGCTGTTGGTCACACAATAGGCATACAACAATTTATCAAGAGAATAAAAATCTAGATCGACATTTCTGATGGAAAAAACCTACCAAAGCACTTCCATGTCGAACTCCATTACAAATCTGCCTAAATGCTTCTTCTTGAAGATCCGACGGAGAAAGAACCAAAATCATTTTCATAACAGCCAGCAAAGATTCCTACATGATGGTCATTTTACATTCAAATTTACAAAAACATTGATTTTAAACCTAAATTGTTGGGGAAAAAAGAAAAAGGAATGAAACCTTTGGTCCCATTAATTGAACTGGACTATAATAACTTGCATCATGAACAACAGCTCCATTCTTCATACACTTCAAAATAGCCCTGGATCCTCTACCACTAAACAAAATCAAAATCAAACAAAAGTTAAAACATTTTTGTTCAATGACATTTAATTATCTGTGAAACATTGAAGAAGACAGAAAATAACAATACCTTCCATGCAAACCCAAAGGAATATAAAACCCCCATTTCTTCTCCATAGTAAACCTCTTCGCATGCCAAAGATGAGTCTTCAGCCTCTTTGTTCCATCTCCTGAAATCTGAAACCCAAATTTCAATTCCCTGAACTCCAATCTCCTGCGCATTCGCCTAGACATCTTCTTCATCTTGGCACCCTTCTCCATCCCAACTCCTGCTCTACCACTGTCGCCAAGTTTACTTCTTTTCCCACCTCTTCCTTTATTCGCAATCCTTGTATCGTGACTGGTGGTCCTCCGCCTCTTCCACCGAGGCTCCGTGTAATCATTTCCGGCACGTTCAGCAACAAGGGCATGAAGATTTTCAAGCTCCGGTGCCCGGGCTTCCACAAAAGACTGCACATTTAGATCACGCGGTGGGTGTGGAACTTTATTCCACGGCTTCATTACAAGGAATTGAATCTATGGAAGTGTGAAAGTGTTATTTGTGAAAGTTCTGAGCAGAAGGGAAGGGATGAACGGAAAAATTCCGGCGACTTTCGGCGATCTGCAAAGGCTAGAATGTCCGGCGGCTGTGTGATTTCAGAAATTGAAGGGAATGAAGACGGGTTTTGGAAATTTGATTTGGGATTGACGAATGTGAGGGTTTAACTTAAGAATAAAAAAATAATTTTGTCTATTTTCTTTTTAACCCCTATATATTCTTAAATTTACATACACAAATATTTTAACTTCTATATATATTTATTTCGAAAACAATTAAATTTCATTAAAATAAAAAACAATGTTCAAATTATAAAATAAATAATAGAAATATAAATAAATTAAACAAGAAACTCATTAACTCTCTTATTAACTATGAAGTTTAGTTATAAAATAACTAGATATATTGTTTCAAAAAGTTGGTTTTTCATACTTCTATCATAGAAGTTTACAACAACTTTTTTTGTAACACTTCAGATTAAATGAGAGACTGATGTCGTTAATAACCTCTTTAAAAACTACACGTGTTATTTATATCTTTTTATATATATCACGATAAACACCCAATAACATTTTATAACATATAACCCTTAAAGGGGAGAGTGGTGTGTGAATTTTCGCATAGCCTTCGTAAGATCCCTCAATCTAATATCTGGATTAGATTGGGTGAAAACTGAAATATTCATTATTCTCCATAAGGCGAAATTCAGGTGCTCAGTCAACGGAATTATAAAAGACCTGGAATAAGAACATTTTAAGAAGAAAATGACTTCTAGATTCTTTTTTCAGATTGCATAATAGACAATCAGGATGAACATATACTTTTTAACTTTTCAATTTCCTGAATGTGTTTAGGTAATCTCATTCCACCCTGATTTTATATATATATAATTCAACAAGTTTTGTTAACAGAATAAGTCCAACAAAATACTAAATTCAATAGGTTTACTGCGGATCTGGTCCCAGGTCAAAGGTAACCGACCAACAACCCGACTCGTTCTCAGCTCTATTTTTAATCTAATTCGTTTAATTTAAGATCTATGGTTAATAAATATGACCTAATTTGAAATTGGAATTACTAAGCAAATTCGAAATGAATGAGGATTAAGCTAAGGGTCTTGTACAATATTTGATCTTGATTGTTTGTTTTTCTCGAAATGTGATATTGGTCTGACCTCGAGATGTGATCTGCAAAAAATTGATAACCGTAGAATGACCTATAAATGATGGATCTACTAATATCTTACGAGATATCTCATTTTCAGTATCTTACCAGAAGCGTTGCCTATAAAATAAAAGGTGGCATCTCTTATTGATTAATTAATTAGTACACAACACCTTATTATAAAAGGAAGCTACAAGATAGTTTATAACCTTATGCTTCTTATGGTTTTCCCTGCTATCCCAAACTTATAGTCGATTGTTATTGAAATCCTTGTATCGGCCACCTGTTTTCCGGATCGGGCATCCACGACGACCTCTTCTTTTTCACCTTCTCCTCCTTTGTTAAGGTCTCCTTATTTTCGACTTTGCCTCCTTCAATATGAAGATGGTGATGATGAGGGCATCGATGACAAGGGCATTCACCATCCATAACATGCACTTCCTTGATATCCTTGTCGTGAGAGCACTCAGAAGGAACACCGGATTTAAGCAGAAACTCTGAACTCTGGGATCTCTCCACAATACAATTAGTGGGAGAAGGTAGCACCAACTTAGTAGCTCCGGAAGTCTCATTGTCGCCAAGCTCCAAACTTTTGATGGAGGCGTGCGTGCACTCAGAAGGAACACCGGATTTAAGCAGAAACTCTGAATTCTGGGATCTCTCCACAATACAATCAGTGGGAGGAGGTAGCACCAACTTAGTAGCTCCGGAAGTCTCATTATCGCCAAGCTCCAAACTTTTGATGGAGGCGTGCGTCAACTCAACTGCTTCAAGTGACGACTTATCATTGCCAATCACAATTTCTTCTTCTTCCATGATGTGGATTGAAATTGAGAAGGGTAGAGAGGATATTTATAGGTGGAGACCTGAAAAGAAGAGTAAAAAAGAAAGAGAAAAAGGCAATTGAATTGTGAGATCCCAATATCCCATGTATTGATACAAGAAAAGGTAACATTAAGAAATGTGGAAAGATGTGCGTTCAAAGATCTTAATTTCAAGTTTCCTCAATATCAGAAAAAACTACTTTTTATACTTTACTATCATGCAAAGAAAGGCAAATGGATCAAGGATCATAAACCTAAAAAACTTATATGTAAGATAAAAAAAATGAGGATTTAATCCTCATAAAGACTAAAGTGTCAAGACACAAATGATAGATCCTTGACCTGAAAATTAAATCAACAGGTTAAATGTACATGGTGTCACAATTGACTCGCTATTTGCCAATGCTGAAAAACAGAAACCTTGACCTGCAGTGAGACTTTGTTTGATCGCTTGACCAACAAGGAAAGCAAAGAGAATAGTACGGCTCCAAACTCCAACGGGCTACTGTGAATTATTTTTCTGGCAATCATCATAAGTGCTTGAAAACAAATTGCAACATTTGAAAAACTGGAAAGGAAAATTGATCCAAAATTTTGGCTTTATAGTTTTCAGACCAAAAAAAGAATACCTTATTGCAGTCATTAATAAATGGATTATGAAAGTTGGTCATTAAGTATAGCAAATAGAGGACTGAAGTCACTGAACTATAGCAAACAACAATAAATGTAGCTGTAAATCAATAAGAAATAAAATCTACCCATCTATCTTTTTAGGGTTTAGCTTTAGACTCTATCTTCGAACAAATCTAAACCCTATCTTCATCACCGAGGAGAAGCAAGTTCTGTTGTGAAAAGAGAAAAGAAAATGATTAACAATCAATATATGAGAAGGATTAATATCGATACAACAAATTAAAATGCATTGTTGAATTATTTTATTTTAGTATATTACTCTTTTGATTAAATATATTTAATTTGAACTAGGGGTGGACATGGGTCGGGTTTGCCTCTACCAGAACCCAACACGACCAACAAGGTCTTACTCGCCCAATGGCCACCCCTAATTTGAACTATTACTTTGATTTTTGAATCTCTGTATAATGATTCTACAGATGAGGCAGAAGACAAGCCCATGTAATAAACAAATTAGACGAGACGATCCTAAAGGTTCATTTTGTTTAACGAGCTTACGAGCCGAGTCCAATATTCAGACACAGACTCGCTAACTAGACAACCCGAGCCCAAGCTTTAAACATAAACAAGCCAGGCACAAATATACAGAATCGGGAATCATAATAGTTCGGAAAATCACTATACCGTGAAATCATAAGCCTTGAATGGTCTATGGTCTAGATCATCAAATCAGAAAGATTTTACACATCATTTTTTAGAAAGGGGTGAAATATTACTCATTAGAATGTCTAGTTTTGATATATGACTACTTGATAATAGCTGTTAACAGGTTGGGCAAGATAACAGGGAAATATTTGAAACCCTAGATCACTGTTTTAAAAGTGACGCTTATGTCTGGGCTTAATAACATTTTATAGTTCATACACTTTAGAATTATGATAAATCATAACATGATTTTCAGAAAAGTAAGAATCTGATTGAATCATTATGTTGTTTCTATGGCATTTGTAATTGTAATTTAAGAAACTAATATATCATTCTAGTGTTTCTAACCTCTCCCACACTAGCTACCATCTTCTTAGCCACTGAATCACTGATTGTATCAGAAGTCCTCTTTTAAACCTATTCATTCACACACCAAATACATCATCATAAAAACCATCAAACCCTAGAAATCTAAAACTACAACAAACTAACCATACTGTAACAAAATCACTTCTTTTTATCTAAAAATATCAAATTTGTAAGTAAAGTAGACAAAATCGTATAATGAGGAGAAATAACATTACCCTGAGAAAACCAACTCCATCGAGACGAATCCTCTGCGATGAAAGATTTGAGTCTCGCGGATGCGATTGCAGAATGCAGTGGCATAAGCGATCCAACACATTCAATGGCAGCACAAGCCGATCTCGAGATGACCGGAGCTTTTGTTCTGAAAATAAATGCTCTCGGAATCTGCTTCCCCATCTTCGACCTGAATGCTGCCGTCCTGCCGACGGTGATAACTGCAGATCTGCACACTGACGCCATTTCCGAACACCTGCAATTCGGCTCCCACGACCAACAGAACCTGGAGAGTGGAGACCTGGTTAAAGATTGGTCCGGACTATAAAGCCCAAAACTAAAAATAATAAGTTTTACGGCCCAACAGGCTCGACCCAGATCGTAATTAAACATTGCTTTTAAATGTTTACCTCCGGATTGGGTGTCAGGTAAAGCTTGACTCGGGTTCGGGCTCGCGAGCCAAACGAACCGATTCCGAGCCTAAAGCTCAAGCTCGATGGGCTCGGTAAGAAGTATAAAAAAATATTATATTTAGAAAGAATGAAGATTTGCACAAATTGTAAAACGTTTGCTTAGCATGTGAGAGGTCACGAGTTCAATCCCCATGTCTCCAAATTATTATTTTTAACCTGCAAGTTAAATACGAGCCCGAGCATGCCAATTCTTAAAACGAGTCGAGCCTGAGCTTAGCCAAACCAGGCTTGGCGAGCTCGAGCCCGAGCCTGAATAACTCCTTAACGAGCCGAGCCCGAGCCTGGATAACTCCTTAACTAGCCGAACCCGAACCCGAGCCTGACTCTATAAACAAAAGCTCGACTCGGTTCGTTTGACACTCTACCTCCGGATGATATATCTAAGTCCAGGAGTGAGAACGGGACGAGCTAGGCGATTTTGCCCCGTGAGCTTTCCATCTAAAATAGTTGTCACCTTCAAGTGTGACACATTTCAGAGATTTCATCGATCATTACTAACTTAATTTTGTGATGAATCAGATGACGATTGAGCGAGCTCCCTGACTTGACCGAATGCAGCAGAAGAATCATCGATAACAAGAATTTTCCTGTCTCTGATACCA
The DNA here is from genome assembly GCA_001185155.1 of Zostera marina. Classification (NCBI taxonomy): domain Eukaryota; kingdom Viridiplantae; phylum Streptophyta; class Magnoliopsida; order Alismatales; family Zosteraceae; genus Zostera; species Zostera marina. The sequence continues at coordinate 218,686 of LFYR01002205.1, read as the reverse complement.
TATTGATCGAGGGAATGAGACAAATTATTGGTAGATGCAAAGTCGTTGTGATGAATCGTATATGTATAAGACTCATGGCCAAGATAGATATACAACATTACAACAACTGAATAAAGCAATAACTCTTACTGACCCAATTTAATTCAGATATTATATTGAGAGATTTTACGGAGACTGCATAAAAAGTCACACACCACTCTCCCTTTTGAGACTACTATAGAATGTTATTGGGTGTTTGTCATGACATATATGGACAGAAAAAAATAAAAAATACAGACAACACGTTAGTAGACCTCCTGATGTAGTCTTTAAAAATGTCATTAAGGACACCAATATCTCCTTTGATATCGAATGTTACAAGAAAATTTATTGTCACTCGTCTTTGAAGACATCTATGATAAAAGTATGAGAGACCAACATCCTGAGACAACGTATCTAGTTATTTTATAATTAGACAAAACTGTCCCATTAGCGTCTCACCAGGGCCGACACATTTGAAACAAACAAACACAAGTCATTTAATGCAATTAACCCATCAAACAATCAACAAATCATGCAGTCATTTCATAGACACAACAAAAGACAAAATAAAAAGTAGATTGAAGTAAAAACTAAACTATTCAACTGTAAAAAAAAAAACACGTACTACATCTAATCAACTAAAAACATCATCATTATCATAATCATAATCAATCATAATCTCCGACCATCATCGTCGTCATCTCCGATCAAGTGCATTTTCTTGGTTTGCTCTTCCTTCTCCCTTTCCTCCTCGACTTCTCCTGCCGGAGTTCCAGTTGGGTTTCTTTTTCATCAATCTCAACCGTCGTCGATCCACCATCTCCATCTTCATGTTCCTTTCCCACCACCACTTCTTCCTCTTCCTCCTCATTCTTCTTCTTCTTCTTCACAATCCTATCTTCTTCCTCCTCCTCCACAGTCTTCCTCGGCCGCCCTCTCTTCCTCGCTCTACGTATTTTCTTCTGCTCCTCCCCCATTCCCATGTCCTTCTCCTCTTCTCCTTCCATATATATCCCCGGCAAGGTGAGAGGGGGGTGGGAGTTAATAGTTATAAGTGTTGAAAAAAGTACTACTCCGACCAACCCATCTGCAAAAATAGCAGCAGTAGTGAGTGATAGAGAGAGAGAGAGAGGAGTAAGGAAGGTGTGGATTCCGGTCAACACATACAGATTTCCCCTTTGCATATTTCTTTCTACCTCTATATATTTACTTGTACGTTTGTATTTTGCCATGTCTTTCATATGATGTGATGGATCTTGTCAGCCTTTTCTTTCTTTCCACAAAACCCTAATAAACAAACCCTCATGATCAGAATTGAAGAAGATGGAGATGAAGAAGAAGAAGAAGAAGAGCTAGAAACTGGAACGTGGCGTGCACTTAAAGTTAGATACGATCGATGCTTCTTACTTCGAATCAATGGTGGTCGGAGTAAATCTCTTTTTTGTTTTTTTTGTTACTTTAATTTCTGATATGATGGAAGCTTCAGGTGACATAAAGTTTGGTTTTTTTTATTTTTTAATGTTTGTCTGCGGCTCTCTTTTTTTTTATCGATTTCAAAGTGTAATGTTTGTTGTGACATAAAGTGTAAAATTACTTCTTATAAATAAGTCTGAAAATGGTATATCGAAATTTATATCTTTGTATTTGTTTTCAAATTTATATCTATTCGAATTTTCGGATTTCGGATACAGATACCAAAAATAATATCCGAAAATTATCTGGACGGATTCAGATATCCGCAATTCGAATTCGACTCCGAATAATTATAAATTAACTTCCGAATATTCGAATTTTAAGGTGACTAATTGATTATTAATTAACTTTATTAAGGGTAATTTTATATTTTTATAATTTTTGGATTCGGGTAACCTGGTATCCGAGTCGAATCCGACCGATATACTGACCTACCTATAAATCTTAGACTTTGGTAGATGAGCATTTGCCCTTCAATTTCAAATTTTACGTACCTACATTGTTTTCATTTCATATTTTTTACTTTACCTTGTTGATGTCTGCGTTTTTTTTGCTGATTTGGAGGTATTAGATTTTCGAAAAATAGAGGCCCTCCATTGGTCACTTAAATGATGGATATTGATTAATCTTGACCGTTTGTTTAAGATCGATATTCGATCTTATTAGAATCCAACCTAGCTATAGCTAGTTTTATTCGCTACGAGAAACTGAGGTTGATTTGATTATTTTCAGAGTCAGGTGTGGTACGGTCGAGTTTCAGTAAAGATGCAAATCGAAAAAAGGCATATCCGAGATGAATCCGATTGATATACTGACCTACCTATAAATCTTAGACTTTGGTAAATGAGCATTTGCCCTTCAATTCCAAAGTAATTACCTACATTGTTTTCATTTCAGATTTTTACGAAACTGAGGTTGATTTGATTATTTTCAGAGTCAGGTGTGGTCGAGTTTTAGTAAAGATGCGAATCGAAAAAAGGCATATCCCCACGGCCAGTCCCACAAACATATGATTCAATGTTCATTGAAGGCATTGTTCATTGAAGGCTTTATGTGGGGTTTATGAAAGTTTTACGAAATATACCACCTACCATGTGAGGATGCGAGGTTTAATTATTTTCACAATCAGGTGTGGTCGAGCTAGTAATAATAATGGACGATTCAGATTTGAGAGAACAATCCAAAGGAAGTTGCATAAAGAGCCTGTGTGATCCTAACCTCACATCTTGAAGAAAATAATGAAATCCTCTTATATGTCCGTTCTGTTTTTTGTTTACCAAAATAATGAATTTTTTTTTTATCGAATGGAGATGAACGGTTAGGATTTGACGGACTCTTTTGGACTTATCAAAGAGGGGTTTCCTTGAAAATTACTTTAAAGATATAATCCCAGATCTGATCTTCTTTTTCTAGGTTTCAGGTGCGGTTCGTCACACCTGAAACACCGTGCAACCTATCTCTGGATGGACTGCAAACATAATCCAACAACGTCACCACGGCCATGAACTGTAGTGAAGTTCACTGCGGTTCAGATGTGGACGAGCGACCAGATTTCGCCGACGTACCGAATCACGCCGGTCGAGAACCGCACCAAACGCTCGTCCTATTATATAATATATGAGATTCCACAATTTCGATTTTTAACGAGGTACTGGTTACAAAAACTATTAATATTGCTGAGAATTTAAGATTTTAGTCTTGTTATATACGTAATTTTCATTTAATTTTTACCACGATATAACTGATATATTATATGATTATATGACTTTGGTATATCACTCAAAATTAAGTTTTCTATTTGTAAAAATATGCCATCCGTTATAAAAAACAATCGAAAAAAGGTATGTCCCATGTACAAACATACGATTCATTTTTCATTGAAGGCATGTTGAAGACGACGAGTCTTAACTGGCCGAGTCTGGGTACTAGCGAGCGTCAATTAATTTCTACTGTGTTACAAGAAACGAAAGTTTTCAGAACTTTTACGAAATTACCATTGGCTTGGAGTAAAGTACTTATGTTTTAATGACGAAACTTAACTAGGTCGTAGGTCTGTATATTGGTCGGATTCATCGGAGTAAAGTACTTATGTTTTCAGATATCCTGGTATCCGAATCTGGATAATGCAGATATCCGAATTTGTCTGGGTAATAATGGTATCCGAATCCGGAATCCGAAAATTCGAATAGACAATTTCGAATTCGAAAACATATACAAATTTCGGTATACCATTTACAAATTTATTTAAAGTTTTCACGACATTTACAATATATTACGAAATTACCATTTACTTGGTAGAATCAAGAGAGTAATTATGTTTTAACTACTTCGATCTGACAGTGGACTTTTTTTAACCAAAGTTTCGATCCATTGTTGGTGGGGGCCTTTTGGGCTTTTTATTGTGGGGGGGAGAAAAGCCCAATAAGAGATGTGGGTCCAACAAGATAGGGTTCTTGCTGTTCCTTTTCGCACCTCACTGAGTCGAGTAACGAAAACAGTCGACCAAGTGTTTTTCGTAAAAGAAAATGGCCGCCTTCTTGTGCAGATCTGCTGTGAGATCGGTTGGCGGTACTTGTCTCAGATCGCCGTCGGCGGCGGTTAAAACGGCTCTCCCGAAGGCAATGCCTTGTGGTAGATCACCGACTCCTATCTTTACTAGGTATTTTTCTATATACCTATTTATATATCTTTGAATGACGGCAAATCATTGCTGAATTCGGTTCTGTTTCTGATTATCAGGCCGATAATTGCGGCGCTAGGAAGTGTGGATTCGTTGATGCCGCTTCACAGTGCTATTGCGTCCACTAGGCTTAAATCATGCATTGCCGTCGACGCTTCTGGGTGGGGCTTCTTTTACCAAGGTTCATTTTTTCTTCTTCTGCCTAAAATTTTAGGTTTTTCTTTGTTCTTTGTCTTTGCCATTGAATGGTACTGTGATAGGAGTCTGATTTATTGTTATAGGTTTTTTGAAGTGTTGTTATTAGGAAGAAACCCTGAGACTCAACCACCTATGATCCTAAACCCTAAACCCTAAACATTGTTTTCTAGCTAATTGATGTGCTGTTTTTTAAATTGTGATAGGTCTAAAGAAGGGGAAATGAATCTTGCCATGGAAATGAGTGGGGACTTGTGGAAATTGAACTATGAAGTGAGTGTTAAATCTTAAAAAATGGTTCTAGAGATTCAACGTTTTTCTTCTTCTTTTCATTCTATGCATCATTAGCTTGCCAGTGATTAGTTCCTTTTTTTAACTTGCCCCTTCCATCTAAGATGCCAACAACCAGTACCCCCTTCGATAGTGCGTCCTCCATGGTTCGAACCATGGTAGAAGCTGTTAGATTCCCAATTGACTGATTCATTTTTGAGATTGTTAAGCTATGGAATTTGGGTTTAGATTTCATATTCGCAGAATTTTGATTGGTAATGTGTTAACCAGTTTTATGTTCCAATTAATAAATCTGCAGCTGGGAAGTGGGAACTAATTGTTTAATATGTTCATAGTAAAGAAAGAGTGTGGTCTTTTAGATTTCTTGACAGACTTCCCTTTTAGAATTCAGAATGAATCATCAGTTCCTTCCGGCCATTGCCGATAATTCTGATAATTGATTTGATTGTAATGTCTGAATAGGTTTTAAAAAGGACATGTGAGTCACGGTCTCATGGGCATTTTTAAGGCATTGCTAAGAAGCTTGAGTGTAAGGTGAGATTATTAAAATACATATTAAATTGGCCAATTGGGCATACAAAAATCAAACTACATAGAATTTGGTTTCTCTAAATCATATTTTTCTCTACTTTTTTACATGATCAGCATTCATGTTCAACATTATTTATTCCTACGCGAAGCTTTATTTTCATCTTTTACAATCAATATTTTCTTTTCCTTCTAAAATACCTACCGTTTCATACTTTTATCGATGTCACAGGACGCTTAAAACCATCATGAGCAAAGTGGGTAAATCGTATTTGGTGTATGCAGCAGCCAGCACAATAAATCAAGTTATTTTAAAATTCTTTAGAACTCTAATTTTGAAGCTTGTTATAAGCAAAGGAGGTACACTCTACAATCCTACTGTTTTCTCTGTTGCCATCAGAACAAACTCAACAAAGTAACCTTTCTATTAATAGATATAAACATTTTTTTAAGATAATCTCCCCACTCACAAATCACAATTAGAATTTAGCTATTTTGGAAGATTTTGAGCATTATTAATGATATGTATTTGAGAAATTAATTAGAAGAAAATTGGGCAATCTTATACAGTTGCACTGTCAAGTATCAAACTTTTGTTTGCTACTTTCTCCTATTTAATTGAAAAAGGAGATTAAAAATTAACAGTTTTTTTCCAGTGAGCTCAGCATAGGGTGAGCTAAAAAATACTCACCCTATCTGAGCAGTTGGATATTGTGCAAAGTTATCTGAACCGTTCTTTAATTATATTATTTTTTAATGTTTTGATTGCACACATCCCCAGAAACTATTGAGCTTATATTAGGCGAGTCTTTCTGAATTTTATTCTAAAAATTAAAACATTTAGGTGAAATTTAAACTATTGTTAATCTATAGGAAAATAATTTCAATGGGTAAATATCTTTCTTGCTCTGTATTTATGAATTATAATTAGGTCTAAAATAAATTCATTATTATTTTACATGGACTGTTGTAGCTTTGTAGGGGTGTAAATGGATATCCGTATTCATTTAGGCTAATCGGATATGGATATCGATTAATAAACGGATCCTTGCTGTCCGATTGACATCCTAGACTGTTGAAATTTGATAAGTTCAACTCCGACGACCGTCTTACATCTCAAATTCCTTCATGTAAGGCCCCGATTGGAAGCATAAACAAGCAAACATCTTATCATATCAAGCCATATCCTTTAAAATCCGGCCCCACCAAGAATAAATAAATAGAATAAATAATGACAAGAAATTGACGATCCATATTAGACCTGTGGGCGCTTGGTAGATGCTTAGTTGGCAATGATACCATTTACTGTTTGTTTGCTGTCATGGTATCATCATGCAATGATCTCAGTGCAAAGAGTTATGATAACGAAGTCTTAGTCAATTCTAACATTTTATAGGGTTTTTATGCAAAAATACCTTATCTGCATAAAGAATTTACTATCAGAAGTCTAATCAGACGGACCGTGGATTTTATAGGGGATCCTTTCTTTTAATTTTTAATCCAACAACTATAATAATATATTGCACAAGACATTAACACATGTACGCTGAAAAAAAATGTACAACAAAAAATACTAACTCATTTACGACGAAATGTCGATCTAATCGTCAAGATTTTTTAACGCATAGAAAACCTGTCCTATATTAATATCTTATTTTTGATATCTCACATAAAATTTCTTAAGAAAATTCAAAAGTTCGATTTTTCCTTTATTTTATAATATAAATATCAATGTAATTTTGTCAAACCCAAAATTTTTGAAATTTGATTTTTTTTTGTAACTTGTCACATTCAATAATCTATGCATTCTATCTTTAATTAAATATCTTAATTTTGAAAAGTAGATATTTAATTTATAGATTCAAATATTTAATAATGGAGTGATTGAATAAAGTAAGATTTATCTTCCACCAAACTAAAAGGTTATTAAACAATCCTATTAAACCTTATTAATTGCCAAGTTGTCAACAACACCATTTTATTAATTAAATAAAAGAAATTTCATAGAAGCCACTCCAATAAGCCTAAAAAAATTCATGAAGTCTTAACCTCACATTTTAAAAAAAATAATACACCTCGAAATTAATGTAAGATGGAGGAAAAAAAATTCAGATGAAATGAATAGACGGTCAGGATTTCTTGGGCATCTTTGGGCTTATCTAAGAAGGGTTTATATGAAAATTGTTCTAATTAAATATTCATGATAGTTTGCTTGTGGTTGTTTCTGGGGCACTACTTGTCAACCACCATTGAAGAACTTTCATTGGTCAAAAATTTCATCCCTCGCTCCGCTATGTTCCATCAGACATCTGACTCCTTCTCCTTCGTAAGTTCAGATAAGATGTAATTGAGTAACACTACATGGAGATTAACTTAACTGATCACATTAACTAACTATTAAGGTTTCTAAAAGTAGTCTAGAGTTCGAGTCTCGTTATTTAAGTATCTTCATTAATTTTTCACTACGATGTAACCAATAATAATATATTAAGTGACATTAAATGGTATATCATCTGAAGGTAAATATAAAGAGGTATCATTCGTTATTAAATTTTTTTATAATTGATTATCCTGTCGTCGCTCACGTTCGTGACGTCTGGCTTTTCCTTCGTAAGTATAGATAATAGATCAGATGTAATCTAGTAAAACAAAGAGATTAACCTAACAGATTACATTAACTATTAAGGTTTCTGAAAATAGTCCAGAGTTTGAGTCTCGTGACATCTTCATTAATTTTTCACTATGATAATATCATATGGTATCAGTATATCGTCTGAAGGTAAACATTCTTACATCATGTAAAGAGGTATCATTCGTTATTAAAAACAAATTGTAATCGAGTAGTATCTTGTATAAGTCGATCGTGACATCTGACTTCTTATCCTTCTAAGTATAGATCAGATAGTAACTGATGATATATTATTTGATTCTGGTGTATCATCGATCTGAAGGTAAACATTTTAAAATCACGTAGAGATCGAGATACTATTACAAATAGATTGTAATCGAGTAGTATCTTGTATAAGTCGATCGTGACATCAGACTTCTTATCCTTCTAAGTATAGATCAGATGTAATTATCGAGTAACACAGATAGATTAACTCAACTGATCACATTAACTATTAAGGTTTCTGAAAGTTGGACTCGCGAAAACCCTAACCCTAACCCTAACGAGTCGCAACATCTGACTTGATCCATTCCAATTCAATGGAATATTTAGTTTTAATGCTTGGTAGCTCTCTGAGACCATGTCAATGGAACTAATTAATTTGTTTGAACACTTTGAAATCTTTAGGTTAAATAGGGCTTAAAAGGGTTAAATAGGGCTTAAAAGGGTTAAAGAGAAAACCACATTCCACCAAATCGATTATTAAATTCAATTTATAATTTCTTTCTTCCATATTCCACTTTTTTTAATAACTTCTGCAAATAGTTGATTTCTGTAATTGGGTCGATGGTGAATGAATTCATGTCCGGGAGATACGCCGCCGGCCGGCAGAAGAAGGATTGGAAATCCGGGGCAAAGAAACTGGCGATCTTCCTGGTGGCGGCAGCTTTCGTTTTATTTAACGTTCTGGAACTGAAACCGAGTTATCAAAACACTCCGATTAGTCAACATCGTGATGATTTCCTCGTTGACGGTGATGATGGTAATAACACCCGTACGCCGGCGATTGGTGAAAAGACGAATCTGTCACTTGCCGATGGTGATCTCGAACTGGAACGGAGTCCATATTCACCTCCACCTGTTGTTTTGCCTGACGGTGGTGGGTTTGAACCGAAACGGAGTCCATATTCTGAGATAATCCAGCTATCTCCACCTCCACCCGTCGTAGTTTCCGGCGACGAAATGGATGACGTGTCGAGTTGCTTCACCTGTTCTAGCTGTCCGGTGGTCGGGCCGAGGAAGAGGAAAAGAAATAGGACAGTGGAAATACTATCGATTTCGGATATGGACGATCGGTTGGTCAGAAGTCGTACTGCCGGCAACGCCGTTTCTAATTCGACGGTATTTAATTGCTACTTTTCCGACGATGTGTAGTGTTTTTCTTCGGTCAACTAAACTGTAATTATATTTCATAACTTTTCTCCGATGCAGATTCCGCCGCGATGGCCGTCGCCGGTTGACCAAGATTTGCGCAATGCAAAGGCGAAGATAGCTAAAGCTCCGATTATCACCGACGATCCGGAGCTCTACGGACCTGTGTTTCGAAATCTATCAGCATTCAAAAGGTATGGATGGTATCAATATTAATACGTACATGGTATCAGAACAAGATCGAAATCGACGGTTGGAAATGAATCTAAAAAGATGGTAGTATTTTTTTTTATCTTCTTCTCCTCCACAGGAGCTATGAGCTGATGGAAAAGATTCTGAAGGTATACGTGTATAAAGAAGGAGACGGAGATATATTCCGGAATCCGGTGATCACCGGAATATACGCATCAGAAGGTTGGTTCATGAATCAAATGCTTCATAGCCGGAAATACCTCGTCGGAGATCCTTCCAAAGCTCATCTGTTCTACGTACCATTTGGGTCCGTCAACGCCAGATTCAAGCTGTACATTCCCAACTCACATAGCCGGAAGAACATCATCGCTTATCTCGATGACTACGTCAAGCTGATATCCTCACAGAATCCGTTTTGGAACCGGACGTGCGGCGCCGATCACTTCGTCGCCGGCTGCCACGACTGGGTACGTACGTAATTAACCGATCAAAATAAATAAATAAATCCGACGATCGTCGGAGAAAGAATATCTTTTTTTACAGAATTTTATAACAGGCGGCAGCAGAGACGGACTACAGTTTGAAACCGGCAATGAGAGCTCTATGCACCGCCGATATCAAACTCGGATTCGATATCGGAAAAGACGTTTCCTTACCGGCGACGAGAATAATCTCAAAACGTAAACCTCAGCTCAACATCGGAGGAAAACCAGCAAAAAAACGGACGACACTCGCATTCTTCGCCGGACAAATGCACGGCTACCTCCGTCCAATCCTCATCAAGCATTGGGAGAACAAAGACCCCGATATGGTAATCACCGGCCCAATCCCACACCGTCTAGGCAAGAAGTCAACAGCTAACTCCGCCGCTTACCAGAAGAACCCATACTTGTACTACATGAAGAACAGCAAGTACTGCCTCTGCCCTCGAGGTTCTCAGGTGTGGAGTACGAGAATCATGGAATCTATATACTTCGGATGTGTTCCGGTGATTATCTCCGACAACTTCGTCCCGCCACTCTTCGAGGTGCTGAACTGGCCGGAGTTTGCAGTGATGGTGCCGGAGAAGAATGTGCCGGAGCTGAAACAGGTTCTGACGGAGATTCCGACGCAGAGGTACATGGAGCTGGAGAGAGGAGTGAGAGAGGTGAGGAAGCATTTCTTGTGGAATAGAAAACCAGTCAAATATGACTTGTTTCATATGATTCTTCACTCTCTATGGTCCAATAGACTAAACCAAATCAACCTGGATTAGGCCCATTGGGCTTTTCATATTCTCTTCTTGGTCTTAAAAGCCCAATTTGTGGATCAGATTAAAGCCTGTATTTTTGACTTTTTTCAAATCACACATGAACGGTTCAGATTTATTATATAATTATTTTTTTTTTCTTTAAATGTTATTTGTTATTTTTAGAACTAAATCCAAAATCAATAAATAATAAATCTTATTATTTCAATACTTTCAATTATTCACCATCATCTCAGCCTCAGGGCTCAAACTGTTATATAACTAACACACAACCAATGAATTGAACAATCACTATCAGTCTACCACCATCATGTCTTCTTCGATTTTTGTCCTTTTGTCTCTCGGCCTCCTCCTCGGCCGGCCAATGGAGGCAGAAGCAAAAGGGCAGAGTACTGTACCTACGATATACGTGTTTGGCGATTCGACAATGGATGTTGGCAACAATAACTATTTATTTGGTGATCGATAATGTTGAGAGAGCGAATTACCCACCTTATGGTTTGGATTATCCTGATGGAACGCCCACCGGAAGGTTCTCCAATGGATACCTTGTCGCTGATTACTTGGGTATTTATATATATATATATATAGGATTAGGGTTATGATTAGTAATTGATCGTTCGATCGCTTACTAATATAATGTATGATTTTATGTTTTTACAAGCGATGATGATGGGGTTCGATCAGAGTCCACCGGCGTACCTTTCGACGATCTCTGTCGGAAATAAGTTATCACGACAAGCAAATGGAGTGAACTTCGCCTCTGGTTCTTCTGGTGTTCTGGATTCCACGGTGAATTACCTAACTGACTGAATAACTGACAATTTCATTGTTAATTTGTGTTTCGTATTGTAGGGTCAGAATGTATCGATTTCGATGAATACACAAGTGATGTTTATGGGGGATGTGAAGCGGATTCTAGAACTAACCGAAGGCGAATCTACGGCAAATCATCGCCTCTCACGGTCGATTTTTATATTCGGTGTAGCTAGCAATGATATCTTTTTCTTCTACATACAAAACGGCCATACAAACCAGACTCAGAGCCATGACTTCATCTCTATGCTCATCTCGAAACTCAAGAACCAACTTAAGGTATTGATGGTGTGTGGGCTCGCGTTAGGGTGCTCACACACACAACTTTCTAGTATTGTTCCTACTAATGATCGATCCCCCCTGTTGTACTTGGGGAGGTATTTATAACCTTTATCCTTGGGCCTATTGGGCCTGTTTGATCCGGGGTCCGTTTGGACGGGCCCTGGTACCAACAGGTATCGTGCGAAAAATTAAACACTGTCGCATTTTATAAATATATTCTCACTGTAAATAATTCGGTATATATGTTGTTCTCTAGAGAGTGTATGAGCTTGGAGGGAGGAAGTTTGTGGTGTTTGGTACCGGTCAGCTTGGCTGTGTACCGACGGCTAGATCGTTCATGACCGACCATAGGTGTTTAGGCGATTTAAACGGGTTATCAGTGCTTTTCAACAGATACATGAAACCTAAGATCCTGAAACTCCAATCGACTTTTCCTGAAATGAAAGTTTCCTACATTGATACATATGGTATCACACTGTCCATGGAGTCTCATCCAGAAAAATACGGTACGCACAACAAATTCCGTCATTTTTGCTCAATTAATTTTCTGTAACATATATATTTTAATATAGATGAACAAATTTAAACTAGTTTTCTTCTAGGGTTGAAGAGATTTGATGTTCCTTGTTGTGGAAATGGAGTATTTCAAGTTGGAATGTCGACCTGCATGCCGAATTCGACTTACTGTTCAAATCGGGACGAGTTTTTTCAGTGGGATTATATTCATCCATCACAAAATGCTTATTATCTAATTGCCAAATCCGCTTTCTATGGCTCTCGACGCTACACCACGCCCATCAATGTCGAAAAACTAGTTGAATCGTAGTGCAAATTTCGAATTAGTGTTCATATATGGTTCTAAAAAATTGTGTGTAGTTATGAAATAAATAAAAGAATCAGATTAAGTTTCCATTATTATTTCTTGGTAAACTATAATATGTAGAAATATCCACGGTTACATCGTATCAAAAATTTAATTTCATATCGAGATTCAAAATTTGAAACATCAGAAACATTAATAGTAACTGTGTCGACGTCTAAGGGATGCAAATCAGCTTGAACTTGATAAACTTGAATTAAACAAATCTGACTTGGCTTATTTTGTTAACAAGAAAGTCCAAACTTGTGGCTTAATATGCTTGGATCAACTTGAAGCTTGCTTGGCTTGAGTAAACTTGTTTGAGCTTATACCTATTTTATTTTAACTCCAAACAAGCTAACAAGCTAAGCTTGGTTTGATAAAGCTCGGCTCGAGCTTACTTGATTGGTCTATCAAGCTTAGTAGCTAGACTTGCGCTTGACTCATTATCTCATAAGCTTGAGTATAATCAAGTCAAACTCAAACTAAGCCTTAGATGCTTGCAAGTTTCAGCTTAAATATTTTGCATCCCTAACTATGATCAATTTGAATTGCAAATCTTATTTAACAATTAGCTTAGCCACGGCTAAAAAAGCCATGGCTTCTACTGGCCATGGCTAATCCCGTGGACGTAGCTCTGTTTTCTTGTAGTAAATGGATAATACAATTCCATATATAATTAAGCAGAAACTATGGTCATTAATAGATAATTAATAAAGATCAGATGAATTGAAGCTTCGTGAAGTAGAAAATGATATCTTTGTGAAATTTGGACAACAGTTGAATATTTTCCTATCTCATAATCGTTATCTTGTTTGTTTATTTTTCCATCGATCTTCTTTTTGCCTCTTCTTCTTATACCTTCCAATGCTAACTCAACTTCTTTCATAATTGGACTGTCTTCCCCTCTCAGTTTCAGGCATTTCCCAGCTAGTCTTGCAACATCAACAAGCTCTTCTTTTACAGATTCTTCCATTAATATAGACCGGTCGAAAATTGTATCAAGTTGGTTTGTTTGAAGAAGCTTGATGAAAAACGTGACTAAATTTTCTCCTCCCTCTAAAGATTTGTACTTTGATGAGATTGGTTTCTCTCCTGTAAGAAGCTTTAGAAGAATGACACCAAAGCTGTAAACATCATTTTTTTCAGTCAATTTTCCAGATTGAAAGTATTCTGGATCAAGATATCCAATAGTCCCTTGAACTGTAGCAGTGATATGAGTTTGATCTGAGCTGATAGTTTTTGATGTTCCAAAGTCTGATAGCTTTGTAGTTAATTTCTCGTCTAACAGTATATTTGCCGATTTAAGATCCCTATGAAAAATAGTGTTCAAGCCTGTAGAAAGAAGATACACAATGGCAGACGCTACTTCAATTGCAATCCTCAAGCGATCTTCCCAACACAAGTCTGAAGAATGATCTGGAACATGGAGGAAGTTCGAAAGGGTCCCATGAGAGATGTATTCATACACCAGCATTGGCACTTCAGTCTCCAAGCAACATCCTAGAAGCTTGACCACATTCTTGTGATAAGTTCGAGAAAGAAGAGCAACCTCCGTTAAAAATTCTTGCTTCTCTCTTAAAAAATTCTTGTTTCTCTATTTGTGACGTTACACTACAAGAAATAAGACCTTGTATGGCGGTCTTTAGATGGCGGATTTCCGCCATCTAAAGTGATCGTCGGTGGAAATCCGCCATCAAAAGACCGCCATCTTGAACACCGCCATTAAAACCCCATAACCGCCATCTAAAGACCGCCATCTATTATCCATCCCCATTTCCCATCTAATCTGAAAATTTTCGCGGGAACTGAAAAGTTTTAGATGGCAGATTTCCGCCATCTAAAATATGACGCGGAAAAAGTTTGGCGCCAATTCATTGATGTCGGTTAATTTTATTGATGGCGGATGTCCGCCGACTATCCTTGTAACATTAGATGGCGGAAATCCACCATCTAAAGTACAGCAGACGGTTCCCTATGTTTATAGATGGCAGATATCCGTCATCTATTCGTGGGAGAGGACGATTGTGCCCAGATCTATAACTTAGTAGAAGAGTATAGATGGCGGAAATCCGCCATACAATGTTTGTTTCATTTTTTTTTGAAACAAGATTCTATATTTTGCGTTCGAATCACCATACAATGCTCACTATCTAAGCCTCATCCCCTCTTTCTTAGTTTCTTCCCTCAATTCACCATCCTATTAAAGAAGTAATTAGCTTAATACTAAATTAGATACTGGATTGGACCTAAGTGCAAATAAATAAAACAGAAGCACTTACAGTTTTAACTTAGAAAGAAACTGTAAGGTTCAGTTTGTAATATTCACCACTTAAAACTATTAATAGAATAAAAAGGAATGTGAGGACTAGACTGCAAGTTTACCCACTTAAAGGATATATAAAAGGACGAGGACTGGACTGCAAGATTACCCACTTAAAGGATATATAAAAGGACGAGGACCAAAACTGCAAGTTTGCCCACTTAAAAGAGATATAAAAAGGACGAGGACCAAACTGCAAGTTTGCCCACTTAAATTAGAATAACCGGGTAATTGGGTATTTGGTTCATCCTGTTTAAAGATCCAATTATCCAAGTTATGTTATTAGTTGATATTAGTTAGTTAGTTAATGATAATCTTAGTTTAAATAGATACTGTAATTAAACAAAGGTTATTACATTGTTAGCACTTAATACATGTGAATGATTAACGGATAATTACAGAGCTACAGTGATAACGGCTAGTTAGGTCGTTAATACGAAATAACCTAACTCTTTCTCCCCCTTTCCTCTATTGCTTGCCGGACGGCGAGCTCTGTCCGCCGGAGACTCTCCACAGCTCCCAAGTCCGCCGTTGGATCGACGCTATCTTTTTAACATGGTATCTACTGGCAAGATCGACTACGCTTCCGCAGAAAAAGCGTCCATCGGCACTCCAGACAGGGAGAATCAATCAGATTCAAGCCCATCAGCTTCTCCATCTCCTCCATCAATTATGAAGTCTCCTTCCCGAAAGAATCATTCTTCATCCAAGCAGCACAGGTCGCACACCCACAAATCATCACATAGCTCCAAGCACAAGAGGTCACGAGTATATGTCTCTGCCATAAATGACAAAGAGTCTATATACTATTTAAATTCAGGTGATCATCCAGGAGCCCTCATGGTGTCTGACAAGCTAAAGGGTGAAGCCAATTACCAGAGTTGGGCTAATGCAATGAAGCTTTCCTTGATTTCCAGAAGAAAAATAGCATTTATAAATGGAAAAGTCAAAAGACCAGAGGATAGGTCAGGGAAGGAATTTGAAGCTTGGGAAACAGTGAATGGGCTTGTATTATCTTAGATTGTGAACAGTGTTGATCCTCAGATATCATCCACGCTAATGCACACTGAAGAAGCTTGCATAGCATGGAAGGATCTTCAAGAAAGGTATAACCAAGGTAATGCACCTAAGGTTAATCAAATCAGGTATGAACTGAATAACTTGCATCAAGGTAATGATACTGTTACCAAGTTCTATGATAAATTTAAATCTCTTTGGAATCAGAAGATAGAACTAGAAGATATTGATTTTTGCAAGATTTGTGCCCCCAAATATTGTGATAAAATGGAAAAAGATAAAATCCATCAGTTTCTATTAGGACTGAATGAGGATTTTAAAACCATAAGAGGGCAAATACTCTCTTATGATGAATTGCCAAGCATGAGCAAGGTTTTCTATCTCATTATACAAGAAGAAAACCAGAAAATAAATTTCAGGGATGATAAACCCCAAACAGAAACCTCTGCCCTATTTGCAAAGAAATCTAATGAAAAAGAAGAGGGAAAAGGATTGTACAGTAAGAATGGGAAGAAATTGGATACTTCCAAATACTGTGACAATTGTAAATATTATGGGCATATTAGGAAAGAATGCTTCCACATTATAGGTTTTCCCAATGACAAGAACAAAGAAAACAACAAGAAAGGAAATAGGTTCAAAAAGGCTAAAACTGATTCAGCCAATCAAGCCTCTTCATCAAACTCTATAATACCAGGGATGTCTAATGAAGAGCTACTAATGCTCAAAGACTTCTTCCAATCAAATGGTATGACTTATGCTTTCAATTTTTTGAATTTTAAAATGAACCATGCTTATAATATGATAAATTTTAAAACAAATTGGATCATAGATACTGGGGCCTCCCAACACATGACTGGGAACCTCAAATATTTTGATAAACCACCAACTAAGAGTGGTGATCATTTTGTCACCATTCCAAGTGGTGAGATATGCAATGCAAAATTTACAGGAAAAATAAAAATCTCTGAAAATATAATTTTAGAAGATGTATTATACATACCTCAATTCAAGGTAAACTTAATATCAGTAAGCAAGATAGTCCTTGATAATAATCTAAAAATACTATTTGATAATGAAAATTGCTATTTTCAGGAAAACAAGTCAAAGAAAGTGATTGGGAAGGGTAGGTGTCAAGATGGACTCTATCTGTTCAACTACACCCCCTCTGCATATGCCAACACATCCATAAACTCTAAAGTCTGGCACAACAGGCTTGGTCATATATCAGATCAAAAGCTTGCTATATTAGTTAAAAATCAGCAAGTAGATTGTTTCCTTAAAAATGTAAAGAATATTGTTTCAGATAATTGTGATAAGAAAATTTCGTTTTCTCAAAATAAAGAATGTGATATTTGCCCATTATCTAAACAAAGTAAACTCAAATATTCCAAAAGTTCAACAAAAAGTAAAAATTTATTTGATCTAATACATATTGATATTTGGGGTAAATTCCCAATTGAAACTCATGATGGTTTCAAATATTTTTTAACTATTGTAGAAGATCTAAGTAGATCAACTTGGATTTACTTAATCAAAGACAAAGCCATTGCTTATGAATGTATTAAGAAATTCATAACTAAAGTCAAATTTTTTTTTAATAAAAATATTAAAACAATAAGAAGTGATAATGGGGGTGAGTTTAAATCAAACAAGTTCAAAGAAATGCTTGAAAGCTATGGAATCATACATCAAGCCACTTGTCCTTACAACCCTCAGCAAAATGCAAGGGTTGAAAGAAAACACAAGTGTCTATTAAACATAGCTAGAGCCTTACATATGCAAGCTAATATTCCCTTGAAATATTGGGGAGAATGCATATTAGCTGCAACATATATAATAAATAGGATTCCATCAAAAGTCCTAGAGAATAAGACCCCATTTGAGGTCCTACATGAGCAAAAACCAAAATATGACCTATTAAGGACTTTTGGGTGCTTGTGTTATGCAACAACACATCATAAAGAACATAAGTTCTCCCCAAGAACATTCAAGGGAATATTCATGGGATATCCTCCAAACACAAAAGGTTATTTAATACTTGACCTAGAAAATGAAAAATTTCATATAAGTAGAGATGTGGTGTTTAGAGAAGATATCTTCCCATTCCACCAAACTAAACCCAAAACTAATGTAAACAAGGCAACTGAAATATTTCCAATTCAAAAAGCATTTAATGAACTGGATAATGAACTGGACTCTAGAACAACACACAATTCTGGAATTTCAATAAAAATTTCAGAAAAATTGGATAATGAACAATCCAAAATACATAACACTCAAGAAACCATAAAACAAAGCATAAAATGCCCTGGAGAACATAAAAACCAGGACAGAGTTATTAAAAATAAACCAACTCTGGACAAGTCAGATATGACTGAAAATAATCAGTCTGACCAGTCCTCAACTGGAAAAGAAATACCATACATTTCAGAGGAACTTGAAAATACTCATTCTGACCAAAATATTCAAAATCAACTCCTCACTGATAGTCAGACAGAAAATACACATAAAAATCATCAAACTGAAAAACAAAGCTTTGCAACCAATTATACAGAAAAAGAACAAATTGAAAAATCATCTCAAATTGAGTCTGGAAATAAAACAGAAATCATAAATGAAGCTGTAAAAACAAGATTGGGGAGGATAATAACTAAACCCAAGCATTTTGATGAATTCTATATGGATAATGAATCAAAAAGCAAGGTAAAATACCCCATGAGTAACTATGTATCATATCATAGAATAAATCCAAAACATAAGGAATTTCTTAAACAAGTTAATAGCAACATAGAACCCAACACATATAATGAAGCATCTAAAGACCCAAAATGGATAGATGCAATGAAAAATGAGATGGAAGCTCTCATCTCAAATAAAACTTGGGATATAACTGAACTTCCTAAAGGAAGGAAGGCAGTAGGCTCTAAATGGATATACAAAATCAAGTATAAACCAAATGGAGAAATTGAAAGATATAAAGCAAGGTTAGTAGCAAAAGGCTTTTCTCAAAAGGAAGGTTTTGAGTTTTATGAAACTTTAGCACCAGTTGCAAAAATGTCCAGAGTAAGGCTATTAATAAACAAAA
>LFYR01002205.1:79320-198012 GCA_001185155.1 Zostera marina | reverse complement strand
GTTTGCCCACTTAAAAGAGATATAAAAAGGACGAGGACCAGACTGCAAGTTTGCCCACTTAAATTAGAATAACCGGGTAATTGGGTATTTGGTTCATCCTGTTTAAAGATCCAATTATCCAAGTTATGTTATTAGTTGATATTAGTTAGTTAGTTAATGATAATCTTAGTTTAAATAGATACTGTAATTAAACAAAGATCATTACATTGTTAGCACTTAATACATGTGAATGATTAACGGCTAATTACAGAGCTACAGTGATAACGGCTAGTTAGGTCGTTAATACGAAATAACCTAACTCTTTCTCCCCCTTTCCCTCTATTGCTCGCCGGACGGCGAGCTCTGTCCGCCGGAGACTCTCCACAGCTCCCAAGTCCGCCGTTGGATCGACGCTATCTTTTTAACAGGGTCGTGTTAATGTGAGATATTGTAAGGACCCTACTATTCTTTGATACTCACCTAAGTCCGGTGGTTGATCATCGTTGGTTTGAAATTTCTCATTTGACAACATGGGTGTGGTGGACGATTTCAACTTTGAGTATCCGCAGCTTGCTAAAAAATTCCGAAGGTATTGTTGTTGTGACAACATTATTTTACCTTCCGTTCTATGCACGTGAATCCCTAAAAAATATTTTAAATCTCCCAATTCTTTTATTGCGAACTCGGAGCCCAATTTCTCGATCACCGTTTTTACCAACCTTGAAGATGAACCTTTAACGACTATGTCATCGACATATGTAAAAAGATAAATTTGATCACCTTCGTTGTCGTAGATGAATAATGAAGGGTCGGAATAACTTTCTTTGAATTTTATTTGAATGAGAAATTCCCGTAGTCTACGGTACCACATTCATGGAGATTGTTTTAACCCGTACAATGATCTTTGTAACAAGCATACGTGCTCCGGTCGTTCTTTATCCTCGAATCCGACAGGTTGCGTTACTAAGATTCTTTCATCCAATTTCCCATGTAAGAATGCGTTTGAAACGTCGATTTATTTCAATACCCAATTTTTTATAATTGCGACTGTGAGCACGATCCAGACGGAATTTGCTCTAACTACCGGACTGAACGTTTGATTATAATCACAGCCTTCGATCTGTCTCATTCCGTTTGCGACCCATCTTGCCTCAAATCTTTCAATCGTGCCATCCTCGGCGTGTTTTATTTTGAAGACCCATTTCGTGTTTATAATTCTGTCTCATTCTGTTTTGGGAACGAGTTTCCAGGTTTCGTTTTTGACTAGGGCCTCATATTCGCTTTTCATCACGGCTTGCCAACCTGGGTGTTGTAATACTAATTTCGCCGACTTAGGGATTTCTGTTTCTTTGGTCGTTACTATTAAACCATACTTTGGGTTGGGTTTGGTTATCCCATGTGAAGACCTTGTTGCCATTCTTCCTGTTATTTCGTTCTGACTAGCCTCAACCTGTTCTTCGATTTCTTCCGTTTCTTCATCGTTGCATGATATGGTAACATCATCATCGGATGTGATGCTTAGACCAGACGTCGAACTTTGAGTATTGACGTTCTGTGTAGAGGTATCGGAAATTGGGTTCACCTGCCTATTTCTTTCATCTTGATTAATTGATTCGGATGTTGAATTTTGGGTGTCAAGTATTAAGTTCACCTGTACGTCTATCGGATCTGTGCTAACCGGTGTTAAATTTGCCATCTCACCGATTGAGTTAGCCTGACCTGGAATAATAGAAATAGAAATTGGATTAGCCATATTACTCATATCTCCGGTCGCCGGTTGTGATTGTTCAATAATTTTTATATTATCTGAGTAAACCGTCCCGGTTATTGTATTATTTCCGGGTTGTGATTTGCCGGAGTTTGGCTATAATTCTTCATTTAACGTAGAATTATCTTCAAAAAATTTGACATTTTTGGAGATGTATATCTTGTTCTCTTTTGGACTATAACATAAGAACCCGTCGTTTTGTTGTGGATATCTGATGAACACACACGATATTGATTTATCGTCTAGTTTGTTTCTCCGGTGATGTCGTAAGAAGGATAACATTTGCAACCAAAAGTACGTAACTTATCGTAATAGGGTCTTTGGCCAAATAGAACTTCCATGGGAGAGATTCCGTGAAGAATTCTTTTCGGATTTTTATTGTAAAGATTGACTGCAGTTAGTATCGCATAATCCCAGAATTTCTTGGGCATATTAGCGAAATGTAGCATCGTTAGTGTTGTGTCGACTAGATGTCGATGTCGTCTTTCTACTGTACCCATTTGTGGATGATCGTATGGGCATGAGAACCTGTGGTCAATACCGAACTGCTCAAGTATCTTTGTTAAAGCTTTATTCTCTTTGGTATTATCGGTTTGGATGGATTTGATCTTAAGATTTGTTTGTTTTTCCACCCATTCTTTGAACTTTAGAAACATCTCGGATACTTCGGATTTCTTTATTAGAGGATATACCCAATTAAAGTTTGTGCCCGCGTCGACGAAATTTATGTAATATTTAAATCCGCCGATTGACTCTATCGGAGCCGGCCCCCAAATATCAGAAAATATCAGTTCTAACGGTGAGTAACTACGAACACTTTCTTTATGCGGCAAGTTATGAGATTTTTGAATAGCACACGAATCACAATTTGATATAATCTTACAAACTGTATTATTAGGTAATATATCATTATTCACCAATTGTCGAATCGACTTTTCATTCAAGTGTCCCAACCTTGTATGCCAACGTCCTCCAGAAGTTTTCTGAGCAGATAGAGCATGATGACTTTTATTTGGATCTAGAGACATCCGATATAGCCCATCCACCATTTTTCCTTCGGCTAGAACCCCATTGGTTTCCTGATTTGCTATTGTTACTTTCTGTTCGTCAAATTTGACATATATCTTGTTGTCAGTGCATAAACGAGATATAGATAATAAATTTCTCGAAGAATCAGGTACTAATAGAATTTCCTTTAAAACTAAATCCAAAGCTATGAGTTTACCAACTTTCTTAATTTTCATCGTACCTCCGTTTGCTGTAAAAACGGATTCTTTACCCGTGTATTCAACAAAACTATTGGGTAAATTACCTGAATTGGTTATGTGGGCAGTTGCCCCCGTATCGGGATACCATATCGTAGACTCTCGCCCTGTTATTGCGACGTTTGCGATTGGTGTCGATTGATTAGATGACGTTACATGATTATTCAGTTCCGTTGGTACTAGCCGACGAGAATGGGTCACTGGTGGAAATTTTGCAAAATTGACTCTGTGATAACATTCTTTGGCTCTGTGGCCCTTTCTTGTGCAAATTTGACACACAATTTTATCACGACGATCATCAATCTTGTGTTTCATAGTGAAATTAGCTTCAGTCCGGGGAACCGTTGTTGAAGATATGAATTGAAGATCATGATCCAATAAGAGTCTTTTAAATTGTGAAAAATTCATATTCTTATCAAACCTTGTTGTAATTAAAGTTACAAAAGGTTGATAATCGAGTCCAAGCCCGCCCAACGCAATTAAAATGATCTGTGAATCTTTTAGTCCTTCCCCTGTCGCAAAGCTTGTCTTTTGCGATAGTGATTTTCTTCAGAAAATTGAGCATGCTCAGGTCCCCCTTTTTGATTGTTTGCAGTTGAAATCGGAGGTGAAGAAGACGCTTTTCCGAGTCCGACGAAAACATGTCGTTGAGGCATCCCCAAACTTCCGCCGATGTGGTCATAGCCGCGACTTGTGGGAGGATTGTAGGTGAAATCGATGTCAAACCTTGTTGGTCCTGTTGTTCCGTGATGGTGCCCGGAGATATCTCCATCTTTCCTTCAACATATTCAAGAAGATGGTAACCTCTCAGGAGCGCGGAGAACTGTGCCTTCCAGCAGAAGAATTTTTTTTTCCTCTAGCACTATACACTTGATTTGTTTGGTAACAAGTTTTCTTGAATCTCCTTCTCTGTTCATCTTGGTCATCTTTTCCGCAGCGGAAGTCGGACCTAATTGAGACGATACGTACCCGCCTTCTTCAAGCTCTGGTACCATGATGAAAACCGAGGTGATCGATGAGATTAAGAAAAGAGGAGTTAGCAAAAGAATGATTGTATTCCTTGATCATTATAAGAGTTTACAGTTCATGTATTTATAGTAATCTATTGATAGTTGAGTTCTGAATTTCTAACTGCAATTAGTTATATTCTGTTTAACTAATTGCTCTCCAATACGTTATGTACATTTTGTAACCGTCATCACCTTACCACGATCTGTTATAGAGGAGATGCAGAGAAATCGTTACCTGCGGAAGAAGAAGAACGAGAAGAATTAATTAATATCCACATAAATAGAAGAGTTAATAGACAAGAGAGTAAGAAGAAGTTGTTGTCGATGGAGTGGTCAGAGACATTCTGACCAGCGCACCCACTGATCAAGAACGCCATGAACCAGAACTCGACAACCCTAAAGTTGCACGGTGGGGAATCAATCAATCTGACAATGAATCCAACGTGTGAGAAAGGGAAATAGGATCCATAATCAATCAATCAACTAGATTGGTTGGTTATCTTCTAAATTAGAGGTCTTGGGCTGAGCCAGAACCTCTATTAAGCTTACTTAAGTTAGTTTTAATTAATCAGACCTATAAATGCTTTAAGACAATATTTGGATTTTTTAATGAAATTTTTTGCTTGCTACTGCAAAATCCTAGCCACCGGCTAATTAAGGAGGGAGATTAATTTCCTCCCAGCTTCCTTACCATCTGGTTATCGATCCAAGATGGTTACATTGGTGTTTTCAACGAACTCGTTTCCGATCTAAAAGAAGGATACCAAGACGTCAAGAACGACGGTACTAAATATTCAAGCAAACCTTTCAAGGGGTGTTTTAGCCCTTGACTAGGTCTCAAACAGGGAAGTAATTGTTCTTAAAAGTTTTATATAATTTACATATTCTTACATAAGATCAAATTCTTAGGAGATCGAAAAGAAGTGTTGTTGATGTTACGTCGGGAACGATTGGAAAAATAATTCAAAAAAATCATCCAAGGGTCATCCTAGTCCTTAACTAGGTCCCCTCGAGGGAAGTATCAATCACTTGCCTTACAAAATTAAATATATACCTGATATCACTCTGATGATTATAGGTATTACAACAACAATAAAAGAAATAGTAGAGCAACTGCAAAGAGAACAACACGAGCAAGCATTATTGCTCAACTCAACGGTTGCTCAGTTTTCAGCAGTGACAAAACAATTAGAGGCAACTATGAAAGAAATTCAGAATGTTGTAAATACTGTAATATTTCTACTTCGAATCTTAATCGTAAACCTTAATTAATATCACCCCCTTCCTGTGTGGACGTTCGCAGCTCCTGTTTGCTGCGGATGGTTGCCCGGATGTGGGCAAATTACAATCGGACGGTCCCTCGCGAGGACCGCATCGATCGTCCCCTGGAGCGGAACGACATTATCGAACCCATCGCGGTTCATGTCTCCTACGGAACCGATGGACAAATACAATCGGGAATCATGATGGATTCCCGACCGTGTTCGTCCATGGGAACCGCGATGGGTTCCAGATCAGCATAAGGAACCCATCGTGGTTCGTCCACAGTCATCCGTCTTGAAGATGAACCGCATGGGAAATGGATCCTAATTAATATTGTCACCAATTATATATGTAATTTGTAACACAAGAAGATTAACTCAAATGGTCGTAGATTTTATTAGCAATAGTGAAAATGATTGAATTTGAGAAACAAAGGCTGATTCACTGGTCTTCGAATCTTACTTTGTAAATTTTCACTTAAATTTACCTGATGATATATTATTTGGCTCTGATATATATCATCTGATTGTTGACAGCTTTACATCTGTAAAGAGGTATCCTCCGTTATTAAAAAGAAATTGAGAATGAACTGTAATCTATTATTAGACCCATGCCTATGTTATAACAGTAAAGAACAATACACCACTCCCTTTAGTAGTGGGTGTAACCATCTCAAAAAAATAAGATTAAAAGTAATTAGCTAAATACAGAATTAATCTAACTAACTATAATTAGGGTTCATCATTAACAATTTTATATTAACTATTAAAATTTCTGAGAGTCTCGTTGTGTACATTTTCGCTTCGAATTTTAAATCCTAAAAAAGATTAATTATTGTTACCAGTTAACCATGTAATTTGTAAGGGAGAGAAATTAACTCAAATGATCGAGATTAGATCAACTAGTGTAGTAATTATTAAGGTTTCTGTCACTATTTACATTTCCACTACGAATCTTAAACCTTCAGAAACCTTAATTAAAAGTGTTATCAATTCGATATGTAATGTCTAACACAGGGAGATTAACTTAACTGGTTGAACTAACTATTAAGATTTATAAGAGTCTCGTTGTGTACATTTTCATTTCCATTTCAAATCATAAACCCTTAAAAATCTTAATTAATATTGTTATCAATTCAATATGTAATTTCTAACACAGATAGATTAACTCAACTGGTCGTAATAACTATTAAGGTTTCTGAAAGTCTTGTTGTGTGCAATATTTTTACTTCGAATCTTAAACTCTCAGAACATTAATTATTGTTACCAATCAGCTATGTAATTTGTAACACGAGGAGATTAATTTAACTAGTCATAATAATTGTTAAGGTTTATGATGATTTCATTGTATATCTTTCTACTTTGAATGCTAAACTCTTAGAAACCTTAATTAATATTGTTACCAATCAGCTACACAATTTATAATTGTTAGACTAACAACTAACTAAAACAGTTAGTCTGTTAGTAAAGATTTACACTAACCACAGTTAGTTAAACAAGAGTAATTTCTATTATAAATAACAGTTTAATACAAATGAATATTAATCAATCGATCATCGTATTTCACTCCGGTATTCCCATCTCCGGTCATTATCGTATTTTCTTAATATGGTATCTAGACTGACAACACCGATGGCGACTTAGATCCTGTTTCCACTGCGAATACCGGATCGGGGGAGACACCACTGGTTCAAGCATCATCAGATGCTCTGGCTTCGACTCGATCGTCAGAGAAAATAGTGATGATCAAACAGCTGAAGTGTGTCACCTTGGAGGACGACAACTACTTCAGTTGGCGAGCTCAATTCTCGACTCTTCTCCGAGGATATAGGCTCCTGGATTACGTGGAAGGGAGAATCAAAATAGTCGACGGTTCTTCCGATGAGCAGCAAGACCAAATCATCCTCAGTTGGATGCTATAGGCGATATCTCCGGCGATCTTGCCGCAGATGGCTGCGCTCACCACGTCGCACGAAGTATGGGAGTGCCTGCGACAAATACATTCTTCCGATTCTGAAACTCTGCTTCTTCATTTGCGGATGTAGTTACAATCTGTGAAAAAGGAGGCAATGTCAATGGGGCAATACATCAAACACATCTGCATCGCCAAAGATAAAATCGCGTCGGCGGGAGAGAAGATGCGAGACTCTCAGATTATTTTAATAGTGTTGGGAGGTCTTGGAGCCGAATACAGGCCATTTGTAACATCAATTACTATTCGATTCGATCATTCATTGCCGTTCTCCCAATTCCAGCAGCTACTCATGGACCATGACCTGCGTGAAGAACAATCAAATACCTTTGAGGCGAATATCATTAAAAAAGAAAAGAAATCAGACCAAAGAAATACCAGTGGGAAGTTGTTACCTTGTCAAATATGCTCCCAGAAAGGACATAATGCCTTGAACTGCTACAATAGGGTGAATTTCGCGAAATTTCCACCAACTCATAACAGGAAACTAACTCCAATAGGAGCGTTTAATACAGGCTCACCATCTGCTAATGCAGTAACAATGTGGTACCCTGACTCAGGGGCGACCACACACATTACTTCAAATGGTAAGATTCTAAACTCCTCAGATAAATATAGGGGTTCTGAAAAGGTTATAGCTGCTAATGGTGAATCTATGTTGATAACAAATTCTGGTAAGAGCAAATTTTCTTGTCAAGGGAAAGAATTCATGCGGGATGATGTAAAGAGACTGAGAGTTTCAATTTTTTGTATTGAAAGAATTATCACAATGATATTAAATTAGGATTAACATGATTGTTTTAACATAGAATTTTGGTTTGATTGAATTGATTCAATAGTGAGTTATTATGAAAAGATTTATGGAATGAAATTAACAAAGATTTATGGAATGAAATTCAGGTTAACAAAGTGAAATGGGAAATGACAGGAATCTAAAGAAAATTAACAAATTGAAAAATTGACAAGAGTAATTCAAGAATGATAACGACATTAAAAGAAATACACATTATCTAATCTATAATCAAACTGTGAGACAGATCTACACGGAACGAACACGATCGATTCATCTGAAAATTTAAAAGAAATTACTAGATTAGAATTTGCAGAAAGAAAATCTGGAATGCAATCCAATGAGCAAGAACAACAATAACAGAAAAGAGGAGAAAAAGTAACTCTTACGGAATGAAAAAGTAGAATGATCGATCACACCAGATTTCAGTTGCTTTTATACATGTAGTTGGGCAGTTGGATTGATTTATCCATCGGGTAGCATTATTACCCAATGGGTTACCCGAAATTGAACTTTAATTTCAACGGCTGAGAATGGAACCAAAGATCTGACCATTGAGATTGTTTCTTTATAAATGGTGTTCAGACAATTACCGTTAGGGTTTAGGGAGTATGCAGACGGCAGTAATTTTAGAGTATAGATTTTGCTCCTTGACGTAGTGATGCGAATGGACCTGCTGGATTTTCTTCAACAGCTTGGAAACATAGGCATCTGATGTTGCAAAAACCCGTGTGCTGGAAGAAATAAACGGCGAGGCTCTTTAATATTTTAATAATATATGTATATGAGAATATTTCACATCCGGAAGAGGACTTGTTGATCAACATTCCGATCAACCCATTTCTGTTTATGATTTTATGACTTGTCTTCTTCACATCACCATCGTTTCTTCATTTTCTTCATATCTCTTGCTGATCGATCCATCTCTTTAATATTTTAATAATATATATGAGAGTATTTCACATATCACCGATTCACCATCGTTTTCTTCATATCTTTTGCTGGTCGATCCATCTCTTTACTATTTTAATAATATATATGAGAGTATTTCACATCCTCCCTCAAATCGATTGGGCTATTGACCAAGAGATTTGAAAACAGATTCGGCGGTGGTGGCGACCAATGTATCACTTGGCTCGAACTCAGATCGACTTGACAGGACTGAACTTGGCAAGATTGAACATTCGCTTAGCGGAACCGGAACCATCTTATGTCGCTCTCTGTGTCGACGAAAATCATTAGTCCCCAAAGTCTTCGTGAACCCATCTGCATATTGTAGATAGGAAGGTATGTGTTCGATGACCAACGCCTTTTTATTTATCAATTCTCTAACAAAGTAGTATCTCATTTCAATACGTCTTGATCCTGATGTAATAGTAGGATTTTTACTCATAAAAATAGCTGATTTGTTGTCGCATAATATGATGGGGGTCTATCCAATTTTATATCCAGTTCCCTAAATAAAAAACAAAACCATCTGAGTTCAGAAGTCACATGAGTTAATGCTTTGAATTCTGCCTCTGCTGTTGAGATTGATACTGTAGGTTGTTTTCTTGCTGACCATGTCAACACATTTCCCATGTACCATATATTTGATCCTGTAATGGAACTTCTATCTTCTGTACCTCCCCAATCAGAATCACTGTAAGCTACCAAGGTTTTTACACTGTCCATATTCCATGTAATTCTCAGTCCCCAACTTGATGTACCCCTAAGGTACCTCAATATTCTTTTAACTGCATTAAGGTGCCCAACTCTTGGATTATGAAGATATTGGCATACTTGATTTACTGCAAAAGACAAATCAGGCCTAGTCAATGTCGTATATTGAAGTGATCCCACAATACTTCTATAGTGAGTTATATCATCTAATTTTTCTCCCATATCAGTGTGAATTTTTAATGACAATAGCCTGGGTGTGGTTGCTGGTTTTGCTTTATCAAACCCAAATTTCTTCAATATTTCATTAACATACTTCTCCTGTGAGAGAACTATTGTGTCTCCACTGTAAATGCATTCTAGTCCCACAAAATAGCTTAACTTCCCCATATCCCTGCATGAGAAAGCATTACATATTTTTTTAATGAAATCTTCAACATCTTCTAAACAGTTCCCCGTGATGACAATGTCATATATCCACATAAACCAGTATTAATATGGTAGACTCCTCACTTTTCTTGATGAATAAGGATGCATCAATTACTGAATTTTTAAACCCAATCTCAATCAATTTTTGTTGAAGTTTGAGATACCATGCTCTTGATGCTTGCTTTAGTCCATAGAGTGCCTTGTTTAATAAACAAACATCCTCCGGTCTTTCTTTATCTTTGAATCCCTTAGGCTGTCTCATATAAATTGTTTCCTGTAACTCACCATTCAAGAAAGCATTCTTGACATCAAGTTGCCTTAAACACCATTTATTTGTCACTGCCAAAGATAGTGTTGTTCTGACTGTTGACATTTTAATAACTGGACTATATGTGTAACTGTAATCTACACCTTCTTCTTGGTTGTACCCTTGTGCAACCAACATTGCCTTGTACCTTTGGATAGAACCATCTGAATTAGTTTTCGCCTTATACACTCATCTTGAACCTATAATATTCATTCCTTCACTTCTAGGAACTAAACTCCATATGTTGTTGTTTTTAATTGCCTCCATCTCTTCGTTCATGGCCTTCCTCCAACATTCATGTTTCATAGCTTCTGTAAAAGACTTAGGCTCACAACAACTATTAGTATCATAAGCAATATTGCAATCATAATCATTATCATATTTAGTGAAAGTAATCCTTACTCTTTCTGATCTTCTTGGGTTCTTTATATTGATGTTTCTATTCATTATTATTGCATTATCGTTTTCAGGAATAGTACTAGATTTATTCGAAGTGTTGGTGGTAGAATTTTGACCTAACCTATCGCTTATGTTGACTGAATTTTGAGTTGTAGACTCTGAATTTTCAGGACTAGTTATAAACTCTAGATTTGTTTGTATTTGACTAGAATTTTCATCTAAATTTTCAGATGTAGATGGGTTGATACTTGATGACTGACTCATGCTAGTTTCAAGTGATGAACTTGTAGTTGTATCTCCAGATCTTATTTGACCAAGGGTATTTTTTACACTACAAGTGAGAAATCCCTTTGATTTAGACTCCAAAGTAACGTAACACAGTAATAGAGGAGACATAGT
This sequence comes from Zostera marina, assembly GCA_001185155.1. Classification (NCBI taxonomy): domain Eukaryota; kingdom Viridiplantae; phylum Streptophyta; class Magnoliopsida; order Alismatales; family Zosteraceae; genus Zostera; species Zostera marina. Next base: position 186,773 of record LFYR01002205.1, on the reverse strand, counting down.
ACGAAATAGCGTAACAACGTAATAGCGGAGGCATACTATTAAGTAACGTAACACAGTGATAGCAGAGGCATACTACACAGTAGCGGAGGCATACTACTAAATAGCGTAACAACGTAATAGCGGAGGCATACTACTAAGTAGCGTAACACAGTAATAGCAGAGGCATACTGCACAGTAGGATAACCAGAGTCATACAACATAGTAACACAACAACATAATAGTACTAAATAGTAGCGTAACACCGTAATTGCAGAGGCATATTACATAGTAACGTAACACCGTAATTGCAGAGACATATTACATAGTAGCGTAACACCGTAATAGCAGAGGCACACAACATAGTAGCGTAAACCCGTAATAGCGGAGACATACTACAAAGTAACATAACACGGTAATAGCGGAGGCATACTACAAAGTAGAGTAACACATTAATAGCAGAGGCATATTAGAGAGTAGCGTAACATACACCGTAATAGCAAAGGCAAACTACATAGTAGTGTTAGACCGTAATAGCGGAGGCATACTACATAGTAGCGTGACACCGTAATAGCGGAGGCATTTTACAAAGTAGCGTAACACCGTAATAACGGAGATATACAACAAAGTAGCGTAACACCGTAGTAGCAGAGGCATACAACAAAGTAGCATAACACCGTAATAGCAGATGCACACTAAAAAATATCAGTTGACAAGGTCATATTAGTGAAACTACATATTAGCAGAAGCACAATATCTATTTGGTAGGTAACATTAGATATTAACGGAAGAACTATAGATATTATGAGAGTTCGGAAAAAGGGTAACGACGTACGTGTTTAAAATTTGAATGTTTCTGGTTCCTAAAATAAATTGTTTATGAATAAATTATTTCTGGTCCATTTTAATGATTAGAAAATGTTGGATATTCACCAGTAGAGGAAGATTTTCTTTTCAAATGATTGTCAGGGGTTTTAGCAGTTTCGCAACTTACATTAGCAGAGTTAGCAGGAATTTGAGCAGAGGATTGCCCAATATCAGTAGAGGCAGATTGGACATACTCTGAATCAAAAAAATTGCTGCGTACGTTATCAGGATCCAAGGAACGAGAAACATTGATACCGAAATCTATAGGATTAACATTGGTCTGACAATGAAGGAAATTGAATTGGTAATTCATACTATTTGGTATTTTAGCAGTTCCGTAGCTCATATTAGCGGAGGATTCTTTAATCTCAGCAGAGGTGCATTGGACAAAATCTGACTGAAAAATGTTGCTAGCCGGGGCATCAGGATCCAAGGACGTCGAAAAATCAACGTTGAAAGGTATAGTATTGGCATTTGTCTGACATTGAGGAGAATTAAATGAAATTTCAAGCTAACGTTGCAAGATGTATTTGTGTGCTCGTACGTAAACTGTTGTGAACGATATGGAGGAGGGGTCACGAAAATTGAATTGGTGTTGGGAGAAACTTGCAGGTTGGTAGGTCGATGTTGATTGTGAAATGATGTTGGAGAAGCCATTATATGCTATGGGGGAAGACAATAAGCATTCAATGTAAGAAAAATTCTTGTAGACGGAAATTTGACAATCAACTACAGAAATTTAAACAGAGGTAGACAGAAGTAATTTAAAATGGAGAGAAAGAGAGAGAGTGTAAGAGGTAAAAAAGAAATTAAAAGAAGAAATCGATAAAGATTCTGGCAAGGAGGAGATACGACGGAGAAAGAAAATCTGAAAAAATCCGACAAGGGAGGGAGAGACGACGTGGGGAGAAAAAAATAAAGAAGAAGATGTAAAAATAGAATGTTACATAGACAGCTAGAAATGGAATATGTTGACAACTTTAAAAAAAAAATTCAAATCACACAATGACAGAAATGGAATGTTATGTGAGAGAGAAAAATAAATGAAATTAGAATAAATTAAATGAGAAAATAGAGAAATGATGACCTGTTGCAACAGGTAAATCATGGACGATAAGAATTGGTTAGAAAAAACGGAGGTCAGAGCTGAAGTTCTTTTTTGAGAACCCAAAATTAAATTATTTAGAGTAATTAATTATTATAAAATTTTGTCATTCAAAATTAAATAATATTTCTACATCTAATAAAGACGTAGATATTTAGATTATAGTTAGCTAGAATCTAGAGATCCACCGCAAATTTAGTTTAGTTCACATTGATTGACCTGTCAGCCGATGGAGTAAATCTAACCGTTGATTAAGATTTAATCTCCTATGTTAATAATATAAATATCGTCATCGTCTTCCTTAAACGTATACCTACGTAAACCCAAAATCTCTACGGCAATGGCGGTTTGCCAAGAAAATAGACACAGACTGCACATATTCTTCCTTCCCTTCCTTGCACCAGGCCATATGATTCCGATGGTCGACATGGCACGCCGGTTCACGGAGCACGGAGTCAAATCCACCATAGTCACCACTCCTCTCAACGTCCTCCGCATCCAACCCAGCATCGACCATTTCAATAACTCGTCGGAAAACAACTGGCCCATCGAAATCCTCCAGATCAAATTCCCATCGTCGTACTTCGAGCCAGGTGAAAATGTTTCTTCCTTTCAATCTCCCTCTATCACCGGAGAGCTTCTTGCCTCCATGAATTCTCTCCGGCAACCGTTCGAGGAGCTTTTGGAGAAACACCGTCCGGATGCCATAGTCTCCGATGCACTCCATGTCTGGTCCCCCGACTCCGCTGACATGTTCGGGATTCCCCGATTGGTATTCCATGGTTGCGGTACATTTCCCATCTTGGTCTCCACGAAGCTAATGGACCATATACCTCTTGACGACGGCGACGATGAGAAGAAATTCGTCGTTCCCGGACTTCACCATAGGATCGAGATGAGGGTTTCGGAGCTTCCCGGTTACGTTCTGAAGAGAAATATCTGGACCGACGATATGGTCAGAGGTTATCGCCGGAGCTATGGTGTTGTGATGAACACGTTCACGGACTTAGAGAAAGACTACATCAGAGACGACGTGGCCACGTCACCGTCGTCATGGGAAGTTGGACCTCTTTCACTCTGTAACAGAGACAAGACTGATATGATCCTAAGAGGTGACGTCATTGCTGATGGATTTTCAGCCACGTGTATGGACTGGATGGATTCCATGAAACCGAAGTCGGTTCTGTACGTCTGCTTCGGGAGTTGCGGTAAATTCACCATCCCTCAGCTGAAGGAAATCTTATCCGGTCTTGATGCTTCCGGTTACCCTTACATATGGGTCGTTAAAAGCGTCGGCGGAACCCACTTGTCGGAATGGCTACCGGAGGAGGAACGGCGGAGTAAGAAAGGTTTGATCCTCACGGGTTGGGCACCCCAGGTTCTTATTCTTAACCACAACTCCATCGGTGGGTTCATGAGTCACTGCGGTTGGAACTCATGCTTGGAGAGCATCACCGCCGGAGTTCCGATGGTAACCTGGCCTTTATTCGGGGACCAGTTTTTCAACATGAAATTCATCGTCGACGTGGTGAAGGTTGGCGTCGAAGTCGGAGACATGGTTTGCAGTGAAATTGCAGAGGAGAGACGGGTCATGACACGGTGGCAAATAGAGAAAGCTATTCGGCGCGTGATGGACGGTGGAGATGAAGCGGTGGCGATGCGAAAACGAGTCTCGACGCTTAGATCGTTGAGTTTAAAAGCAGTGGAAGAAGGCGGTTCTTCTTTTAATAATACTCGCCGTTTAATCAACGAACTAATGAAGCTGAAACACGACAAAGCTTGATGACGTCATTGCTTACTCTAAATAAATTTTCATTTGTACCCTTTGCACTCTTTATAATAAGATTTCTATCCTCTTGCCACACATCATCTCGATAGTTAATAATAATAAATAGGGGTGAGATTGTCATTTTCGAAAAGATTCTTGCGAGCACAGTGCTAAACAATTCGCGCCGCAATTTGGCGCCAATGGAATAAGGATGAGATCGAAAACCATTGGAAAAAACGGACGACGGATGGGGATTTTTTATATTTTAGACCCTAAGTTATGTATATTTTATTATTATAAATACTCACGCCGTCATCTTTTCCTCCTTCAAATATCGTCCTTCGATTCTTCCGTCCCAAGTTTAAATTCCACAGAGAGAGAGAGAGAGAGTGAATTGCACAGCAAGTGTTCGCAACTGAAGAGCAGAGGAAACCGTAAGCGGTAAACCCTAGTCTCGCACTGATTGAGGTTTGTACTTTTTTTATTCTATCATTTACGTTCGTGTTTTCGTATCAAATCGGAGATGTTTAGGTTTCGTTGCGAATTTTGCGGTGATCGGTTCGGTTATGGTGGTTGTTGATCGATTTTGTGTAGAAAGGAAGGAGATCTTCGCCAGATCGGATATGGACGCAGAAGAAACGAGCGCGGCTAGCAGTTGCATTTCGGATTCCGATTCCGATTCGTATGAGCGCGATTTCGGTTGCAGTGGTGGTGACGTTTTAAGATTGTGTGATGACGATCGAGAAAATGTTTTGGTTAAACACAGATTGTATTCAATGCTCGGATGTGCTGCGAAGATTTACCACGTCGTGTCTGTCTATAAACTAACGAAATCGTCTCTAACCGCCAAAGCTCGGCTCCGGGATTTCGAGATGAATTCCGTGGCGGTTAGGAATAAACGCAGTGGGAATGCTAATGTCAGATTTGCTTGGTACGGTACTACCAAAGAAGGAGTCGATGAGATCATAGATCGAGGGTTCGATCTATCAAGGACATCGGAAAATACAGGAGTGTATGGATCGGGAGTCTACCTCTTTTCTGACACACATCCTATTGACAGGTGATTTGGATGTAAATTTTTTGTTTTCTTTTTCTTGATCTGACATGATCGAGCACTGCAGCATTGCTTCAACGACTGCTGATTCCGAGGGACTTCTGCATTTGGTTCTGTGCCAAGTTATCCTGGGTAACATGGAGGAAGTTGTTTTGGGGTCAAAACAGAGACAACCAAGCAGTGAGGAATTTGATTCAGGTGTTGATAAACTAAATGGTCCCAAGAATTACATCATCTGGCCAGCACACTTGGAGACTCATATATCTCCGATCTTCATTTTAAGCCTCAGATTGGATCTTCAATCTAGAAGTAAGTACTATATATATACCACCGAGAATAGAATCATGGATCACCATTCACCAACAACCATAATAGTTATAGTGATCAGTTATTTAATCTTTGATTTCATTTTTAAATTTCTTATGAATTTCAGGATTTCGAATGGAGGCGCCAAGGAAACCCAGCTCGCCATGGATATCACTTGTGAAATTGATATCCATAACATCTCGCCATTTGCCTCCAACAAAAGTTTGCTCTATCAAGAAATTTTACAATGATTACACGGTAATTTGTTGGAATTTGCTTGTTGCGAACTTACGGATTCTGGCCAGATGAGTTTCAATTTCGTCTCTCTTTTTTTTTTTGCAGGAGAGTAAGATCACACGTCGACAATTGATCTACTACTTAAGGCGGATTGTAGGAGACAAGTTGCTCATTGCGGTATTAAAATGCTTCAATGCCAATATGAGAAATACAGAAAATAAGAGAAGCAGTGGAAAATTGGATACACAAGAAATTTACTAACAACATTTTTCGTTATTCTATCTCAAAAATATTTTAAAATAGAATAGTTGTTACGTGTCTAGTTTGACAAGTCAGTTGGGCAATTCTACTATCAGTTACTGCCGAGTCGTTAGTTAATTAGACCTAAATCCAATAATACTGCAAGAAATTAAGGATAAAACACAAATCCTCTTCATCCTATACTCCTAAACCAAATGGTACAGGAGAAAGAAAACATATCATTGTCATTTGTTATTACTAGATGCCTTTCTTTCTCTATAATAAAGAACCTACTTATCATACTATAATAAGACGAGATTCAAGTGAGATTTCATTTTTTAGATCATTTGAGATATTTCAATCTTAAAATAAGAAAGTTATCTTGTAAACTATCTTACAAATACTATCTCATAAAACACTATAAATGTTTATAACCCAAGAAAGACATCAAACATGTCACTTTTACATAATAAATAGAAGAAAGAATGATAAAAATATTACGAGTTGATGACAGAAAAATTTGATTTTTCTTTACTCAATAACAAGCCTAAAATGCTATTTTGTCATACAAGCCTAATTATTTAATTAATAACTAATATTGATTATTAATAAATCAAAATCGACTTTTCCGTTTTCGGGCTGTGTATTTTGTATCAGGAGGCACTGCACATTCTCTATTTCTCATTTGTTGTTTCTTCTTCAGCACCCATTCTTTCCCCTTCACATTCTTCGTTATTTTCATCTTTTTCCTTGCTCTGTTTTGCTCAGACATGCAAACCTGGAATACAAAATAGAAAGAAATTTAAAATATCAATTTTCAATGATTTTTTTTTTTAAAGAACTTAAAAGTTTTTTAAAAAATGGATGTCAATGTGGGGGGCTTACTGTATCTGTATGGTTTTCTTCATCCTCACTATCATCACCATCACTGCAGGCTTCTCCATCTACACCTTTTCCCTTAGGAAGTGAAGAAATAGAAGATGTCGAACCACAAGTAAGCACAAGATAAGCTTTCCTAGCTTTTGAACTGCAACACGTAACAATATGAAAAATAAAGCGTATATCTTTTTAATGGCAATGGTTATAAACATTAAATAAGGTTTTCAATCCAGATACCTGTGAGGCCAATCGACAACCATACCACCAGCAAACCCAGATCGCATAGCATAAGACATGATCATCTCATGCTGATGGATATTTTCAGCATATATCTGTAGCACAGCTCTTGCTCCTCTTGCTAAACACCGATATAATGTTGCAAAGAAAGCCCTAAAAGTAATTACAAATTTAGAAGACTGATGAAGAGTCATTTGTGATATATCAAAATATCAAATACGAAGATATTTAATAACAATCATAACATACTTCAATCGCAATCTTGGTTGATGAGCAGACTTATCAGCATAACATAGCCACTGCATCAATCATGAAAAAAGTTATTGTAAACATAATTGATAAATATCACAACTTGACAATCACCATTGCACAAGTAAATAAATTTACGTTGCAAAATCAAAAATGCAGCAAATATTTGCAAGAAAATGGAAAACCTGAACAGCCGAGATGCTGATGGCACCGTCTATTGATCCAGGTCTGAGACCTAACCCCTATCATATGACATAAAGAAAGGAAATGATGTTACATGAAGAGAGCAAAACTTGTAATCGGCACCCATATCAATTATAGAAAACAAATAATTAAAATCAATCTAATAAGATTGACGTCTTGACATGGTTTTACTGTTATTTAACATCATAACAATTCAAAATATCAAATGTTAAATGAATAAAATTTATGTTTTTAAGTGAAAAAGGATAAAATGTAAATATAACATAAAAATAGATGAGTTTTCTTCCAAAACCAATGAAAGACTACACCATTTAATGGACTTAATGATCTTGATGTGTAAGTTTTAAATTTTTAATACAACCCAACCATTGTCCTCTTCTATAAGATTTTCTCTGCTGATCGAAACAGTCTATAATGACTTTCTATAGCTTGTTTTCTGACTTATACAGATAGACAAAAAGATTTTCTCATACATGAACAGTAGAATTGAACTGGTTACATTTTTAGAATAAGATATATGAAATTTATGAAACGAGGGATATATGAATATGTGCTATAAAAACAACCAACGAAACAGAAAAACTCATAACCAAACAGCAATAAAATGAAAGCACAAAAACATTAATATTGTGTAAGATATAAATATTAATACCTGGCCCATGTCAGCGAGCATAACATCTCCGTCTACCTCACGTTCTAATGCCACATCTAAAATATTGAACCAATTTGACACAGAATGAATTGACTATAAAACAACAAATAAACAATAATTTAGAGCTTTTGACAGAGATCATGTGAAATGCAGCAATCACCAGTGTTTAATCCAAAGAGTATTCACAGTAAGATAGGGTCTTAGGTATTGAATTATACATAATTAACTTTTATAGAAGTTTCATTAGAAATAATCTTATCCGATTAGAACATTCTAAAATTATACTAAAGTTTGATTATATTAAACTATAGACTAGTATATACTAAACACCGATATTATTATACTAATGAACCCAAAGGCCAAAATAAAAGAGATGTGAAGATAATATACCAAGCATTGATGGTGAAACATCAAGACCAATCCAGTGATGCCCTTTCTCAGATAAGGTTTCCCCACTAAGCCCGGATCCACATCCTAAAAGGGAAATCAGAAATGTAAAACAAACAATTTAAATAGGTATTAGGAAAAAAAACAGAGTATCAAATAATAAAAAGTAATGTCTAAATGTCAATGAGAAAACTTAAATCGTAGAAACATGGGTGAAAAAAAAGCATGACGAGCATCAGAATTGAACCAGACAGACAACTAACCTATGTCGAGAAGAAGGCGCGGCACACCATCATCAGGCAACGCAAGGAGCTCGTATGCTCGTTCAGCGATCTTGGCCTGTACATTCGGAAGAAGAAGAAGAAGAAAATCAAAAGATGAAATCAAAGAAAAAACCGAAGAAGAAAATCTGGGAAAAGGGAGAATCATTGATACCTGGATTTCGATTATGCGAGAAGATGTGGTGTACTTGCGAGCTTCGGATTCATTAAAAAATATCTCTGGAGGAGCCTGTAGTTCCGGCCTCGGCATAGTCTGTTGAATTCCGATCGCCTCCAAACTGAAATTGCCTACGACGAAAAAAGAGAGAGGGCTTGTCGTAATTATTTTAGGGTTTTAAGTAAGCTGGTCGGATTATTTTAGGATTTTAAAATTTTAAATCCCTAAATCCCTAACCCTAATAGAGAAATTTGAATCACAATCCCTAACTTTAATTTTTCAAATATTCGACGAATCTGGATAATTTTTTTATTGCAACCCTCTGTATAATAATGATTTAGTTATAAGTTATAATATTAATTATTATACATTTATTCGAAATTCTTAAACGAATTCGAATTTTAACGACGAATTTTTTAGATATCTGAAAATCTATCCGGATTCGGATAAATTTACATAACGAGAATTGTTAATATAATTCGAATTCGGATAACCGTTCGTCGAACCTCAACCAAGGTTTGAATTACGATTCGTTTAGCTAACCGAATCGAACCTGAACAATTCGTCGAATACCGAATTTTCTTTTGCATCCCTACCAGTGAGTCGTTCACAACCTCTAATTATTCTGTCATTTCCAATAAGAGTTCAATTAGGAAAAGAAACTTACAAAAGCTAACGATCTTGCTTCCCGGCTGCGGATCTAGTTAGGTCTGGAACATGTCATGGAGGATTTTAATTTTTTTGAATCGTTTCCGACTATGAGCTCCTGACTTCTGAAGAAGATCGTCCGAAACAGTGAAAGCACCGATGTTACAGCAGCGATCCGTTGAATCAAATTGCGAACAAGAATTCTCTTGGAGGGGAGTGGAGGTTGAAAAAGCAATCTCCCTAATGTGCCGGAGATCAGAAGAAATCAGAATTGGTTTTCAATTTGATAATACTCACGATCTTCTTTCTATTTAAACACATGGCTTTACAGATATAGTATATCTAAATTAAATAAAAACCTAAATTTAAATATAGATATATTTTTTCAATTTACAGAATTATAAGTTAAATTTTAAGTTTGAACCCAAACTTATCGATTTTGCTAACGAGTCGTGCCTGGACAATTTCTTGACGAGCCGAGTTCGAACCTGACTTTATAAACAAAAGCTCGGCTCGTTTGACACTTGCTGACAGAGGACTGTACACCAGTTAAGGTTTCGTTCGCTTTATATCGGATCCCCGGAAGGCTCCTACGGAAGCGGAACCAAAAGTCTTCGTCGAGACCCGAGTCAACCTTCTAAATCGTCGATTGGGTCTGGCAAATCGTCGATTTGAGAAGAAGGTCGTCAGAGTCTGGCAGACTAACGACTTCTCCTTCAAACTCGTTGATTTCAACCCAAATCGTCGATTCCACTACCAAATCGTCGATTTAAGAGTGTTACTCACGTCTAGTCCGGGTGTCATAATGACTGCAATTATGACCCGAACGCGATCTTCGCCGCAGATGGCGTGCCTCTCAAGGCCCTATAAAAGGGGATCTCTGAAGCACATCAAAGGCATCAGTTCTACACCCTTTCAGTGCGACATTTACAGAGCAATCGTCAATTTCCTCCCCTGAAAACTTGACTTAGAACGCGCATCGTAAATTTCAGAACTTTCGGTACGAGAAAACGACTGCTCACACCATCAACGAGAATAGGATATTTCGATTCTTATCAACATCCAACACAAGACCCTTTCTCTCAGCATCAGTCAGACATCAATCGGATCCGGATCTATCCTCAAACTTGATTTCATAAAAGGTTGGGACTTGGGACAAGTAATTTTTAATTGTTAAAAAAATATTGGATTTTTTTACAAAAAATCTTCGGATTTATTTGCAATTTTCCCCGCAAAAAGTGTTAAATCAGTATCAGATCAGTGAATGTCACTATTGTCAGCTTAGTCAGTTAGTCGGATTCACTACTAAATCCCAATAAAATTCACCTGAATTGGCCGCCAATTCCAGTCAAAAATCCCAAACCTAAACCTCACTACCGGCGACAATGCGCGATGTGGAGAAGAGGAGGAGGGTTCGATTCAGCAGTATGTACTCCTCCTGTCTTCTTCCTTCCCCTTCCCTCCACAGTGACACCGCGGTTGATGGGACTGGGAACAGAGGTTATTCGAGAGAGGCGTATTGCAATGATCCGGTGTGCGAGGAGGCTGTGGAACATGGATACCAAGGAAATTATGTGTCAACGACAAAGTACACTGTGGCAAATTTTTTCCCAAAATCATTGTTCGAGCAATTCCGGAGAGTTGCTAATATGTTCTTTCTGGTTGGCTCTGTGGTGTCGTTTTCCCCGTTGGCGCCGTTTAAGGCTGTCAGTGTGCTTCTTCCACTTCTCGTCGTTGTTGGGACAACTATGGCTAAGGAGGCCGTCGAGGATTGGAGGAGAAGGCAACAGGTGATAACGACTTTCTGATGATGTTTTTTGGATGCTTTTATGTGTGTTCACTGATCACTAAGTATTCTGTGATTAGTAAAATTATTTTTTATTTCTGTCTGAATCAACAACATATTTAACTATTACAACTTATGTTGGTAGGACTTAAGTGTTTTAACTATAGAATTTATATAGAAACTAGAAAGTTGAGAACTGAGAGCCATATGAAATTTTTCATATCCATATATTTTCATATGGTTAGCCCATCAGTTGATATCAAAATAATAAGCCATGTGATACGATCACCGACGTATCATCTCCAGTGCAGAAGCGACGCCGTCGTATGCCAGCCAGCCAAGATATATATGAGTTTGGTTATGTGATCCATCGCGATCGATGATCACATACTATTACGTCCTAGACCCTGAGATATTGGGGAATTGGATAAAAGTGTTTGTCAGTTAGTTACCAATGTTAGTTACCAAGTGTTAGATATTTTTAAACGTGTGTAGCAGTTACCCATGATAATGGGACTGCATGTAATGTGATTGATCCCATAAACAAACGTCGTGCAATCAATCACTATAAATATACCTATCTAAAGAATGAATGAATTAAGAAGTTTTTAGCAGTTTATTTTATCTTCTCTTCCTTTCTGTAATTCCGTCTTGTTCAACTCTCCGGCCATAGTCGGAGCTAACGCCAAGACGTTACACCGTGAGAGGTTATTCTCTCGTGAAATGTGAATGAATCTAGTTTGATATTTATACTATTATAATATTTAATATATTTTTTTCGGCATTATCATTTATCATGTGATTTTGGAATGTTGGATCACAGGAAGTTTTGTTTGTGAATTCTTCATGATTTGTTTAGGTTTGTATTTTTTTTCTCATTTTATCTGTATATTCAGAATAAAACATTATAGTTTTTTTCATAAAAATTCAAAATGTCATTTTTTTTACATGGTGATGCCCTAGGTGACTGTGTTATGAAAGCTGAATAACTGCTTCCAAATTTTCAGGACGTAGAAGTCAACAATCGGAAAGTCAAGGTTTTTAGTCAAAATCAATCTTTTCACGAAATTGAATGGAAGAAACTCAGAGTGGGAGATATAGTTATGGTTGAGAAAGATGATTTTTTTCCTGCTGACTTGGTTCTTCTGTCCTCATGTTATGAAGATGGAATTTGTTATGTTGAAACCATGAATCTTGATGGTGAGACAAACTTAAAACTCAAACAGAGTTTGACGGTAACATCCACGTTGATCAATGAACATTTTTTTCATAAATTCAAAGCGTTGATTAAATGTGAAAATCCAAATGAGAATTTATACACATTTATTGGAACTATGCACTGTGAAAGGACACATCATCCTCTTTCGATTCAACAACTTCTTTTAAGAGCATCCAAACTCCGTAATACCCAGTTTATTTATGGAGTGGTGGTTTTTACTGGACATGATACCAAAGTCATGCAGAATACAATGAATCCTCCCTCGAAGAGAAGTAATGTTGAAAAAAGAATGGATAAAATCATTTTTGTCCTTTTCACATTTCTCGTTTTGATTTCATCTATTGGATCTGTTGTATTTGGTATCAGTACTAAAAATGATATCAGCAATGGAGTTATTAAAAGATGGTATCTCATACCTGATCACGCTATAATCATGTTTGATCCCAACAGGGCATTTTGGGCAGCTTTTCTTCATCTTATGACTTGCCTGATGTTGTATGGATGTTTAATTCCAATATCCTTATATATCTCCATAGAAATGGTAAAGGTGTTACAAAGTATGTTTATAAACAAGGACCAGGAGATGTATTACGAGGAAGCAGACAAACCAGCTCTTGCTCGGACTTCAAACTTGAATGAAGAACTTGGTCAAGTTGACACCATTCTCTCTGACAAAACAGGCACATTAACTTGCAACTCAATGGAGTTTCTGAAGTGTTCGATCGCTGGAGTTGCATATGGAAATGAATTGTCTGAAGTTGAGAAGGTTGTGAAAATAAATTTAAACAATGTTCAACCTGAATATGTAAATCCAATTGCCTCAGATGATACAATCTGCAATCAAACTGGAGTGACAAGACCTAGAAAGTCAGTTAAAGGTTTTAATTTCGATGACAAACGATTGTTGGATGGAAACTGGCTGAATGAGCCAAATACAAATACACTGCATATGTTTTTTCGTGTATTAGCAATCTGCCATACAGTCATTCCTGAAGAGAAAGACAAGTCTGAAGTAATTTCTTATGAGGCCGAGTCTCCTGATGAAGCTGCTTTAGTAATAGCCTCAAGGGAGTTTGGCTTTAAATTTTATGAAAGGACACAAACAAGCATATCACTAAATGAGTTTGATCCTGAAATCGGTGGGGAGATTAATAGGTGCTCTTTGGTGATAATTTCAACACTTAATATATATAATCACATATATTAGCATTTTGCAATCTATATTTCTAAATTCTAATATGTTTTATCGTTTCAATCTCAGATCATATGAACTTCTCAATATTTTAGAGTTCAGTAGCTTTCGCAAGAGAATGTCAGTAATTGTTCGAACTGATAAGGGAAAACTACTACTTTTATGTAAAGGAGCAGACAGGTTTGCTGTCTAAAGCTTCAGTGTTTATATTATCAAATTGGATCCAAATTTACAGTGTTTTTCTTTCCAGTGTTATGTTTGAAAGGCTTGCAGACGATGGTCATAACTTTGAGGCTGAAACTATCGAGCATATCAACAACTATTCCCAGGCTGGTTTGCGGACCTTGGTAATTGCATATAGAGAACTTGATGAAGAAGAGTACAAAATGTGGCATACAGAGTTCTTGAGGGCAAAAAATTCCATATGTGATGAGCATGATAAGATTATAGATACAGTGGCAGAAAATATTGAGAAGGGTTTGATTCTTTTAGGTGCTACTGCTGTTGAGGACAAACTGCAAAATGGGGTGAACACAATTCTTTTTTAATAATTGGATTTCTCTTTTTCCATATATGAGTTTTTCACTTGTATTCTTGATCCCCCAATCACGTAACTTACTAGAGCTTATAAAGTTATAAACTTAGCCTTGGATAATAACCATAAAGTTAAAAAATAAATTAGAAGATTGACTGGTCTGAGTATTGTGAACTTGCGGACAATTAAATAACAATATTATACTAGAATATAGTATAATCATTGATGTTTTTGGATCTCTCACAAGCTGCAGTTTACATTCCATTATACTTTACAGTTTACAGTAAACTTATGATCATATATTATATTTATCTTTGCAAAAATAATAATATTCGTTCTGTTGACGAGGATTTTTGTAAATGATGATAATAAAATGTTTTTTTTAAATGATTACTTGCATCCACTTCTGATACTCATATATTACTTTGTCCTTGTCTTGGCTATTTGGATCAATATTTCCATTAAAGGCCAATTGATTTTTATCCATCCTTGTTTTTAGGTTTCCGAATGTATTGATAAACTCACACAATCTGGAATCAAGATATGGGTTTTGACTGGAGATAAATTGGAAACTGCTGTCAATATTGGGTCTCTTTATTTACCGTCTTTCAGTTATGTTATAATTATTAATTTCTTCGTACTGAAAGCTCACGTATTACGAGAGCTTTGGATTATTTGCAGGTATGCATGTAACTTGCTAAGACAAGGTATGGAACTTATTGTGATCACATTGGATATGCCAGATATTATTGCCATAGAAAAACAAAAGGATAAAGATCTTATAGTGAAGGTTTTTTTTTTTGCTTTTTCTATAAAGAGTTATATTATTGTTGTTTGCCTTGTTATAAAGGTGTTGGGTAAGGTTTTATGATTTATCGTTCCTTTATAATATTATTCTTGTCAGATTTCTTGCGAAAGTATAACCAAACAAATTCACGAGGCAAAATGTCTAGTTGATTCTGTTCATGGAACTTCTTTTGGATTTTCTCTTATAATTGATGGTAAAGCTCTCTCTTATGCTCTTATGGAGAATCTGGAAAAATCATTTTTAGAGTTAGCAATTGGTTGTGCCTCTGTTATTTGCTGCCGTGTATCCCCAAAACAGAAGGCATTGGTAATAATTTTTACTTTGTATTAATATTACCATTGTGGGTGAAATTTGATAGAATTGTTTAATTTTGTAGGTAACTAGATTGGTAAAAGAGGCTACAAAGAAAACAACATTAGCAATCGGTGATGGAGCAAATGATGTTGGCATGCTTCAAGAAGCAAACGTTGGAGTTGGTATCAGTGGAGTTGAGGGAATGCAGGTTTAGACTTTAAACATAATTTTTTAAGAGAAAAACCCTTTCATTGGAGTGTAAAACCTTTACTTGACATACCTGGGTAAATTTTAAGTGGGTAGGTAGGTGGCGTACTGAAGCTATGGCCCTGTGCTAACATTCAGTTTCACGAAACTATGAAACAACTTGAGTAATTATCCCCTTTAAAGATTAAATAATTATACCTGCTTCTTTCTACTGCTTAATACTTTAGTGCATCTGAGTATCTGACATCTCTTCCTCTTTCAGGAATGGTTAACTTTTTTAGTTTTTATTTATTTATTTCTAGACACACACCTCTTTATTTTGTGCTTCTGCACAAATCTCTTTCATAACTAATAAAAAAGGGAAATGATTATTTTGCACCAAATATACGATGAACTTGAATGTTCCAATTTTATGTAATTTCAAGATTTAAACATGTAAAATACTAAAATGGTATTTAGAATGTGTGCGAATTATGCTTTTTTACTTTTATATCCCTTGTTTGCAGGCGGTTATGTCTAGTGATTTTGCGATAGCTCAATTTTGTTTTTTGGAGCGTTTGTTACTTGTACATGGCCATTGGTGTTATAGACGGATAGCAGCTATGGTAAATCTAGATTTTCAATTTGATTATTTGAGCACTCTTATTCTTAAATTTTAAATTATAATCTCGACCCATTGTACCTTAATATTATAATTACTGATTATATATTCAGATCTCTTATATTTTGAATACATTTTCATTATTCCAAGAAAGTTTTTTATTCCAAGATTGATTCCAGTCGTCCTATTTTGGAATATTAACAGATTTGTTACTTTTTCTACAAAAATATCACTTTTGGAGTTACACTTTTCTGGTTTGAAGCACATTCAAGTTTTTCAGCCCAACCTGCTTATAATGACTGGTTTATAGCATTCTACAGTCTTATATTTACTTCACTCCCAGTAATTGCTCTTGGTATATTTGAAAAAGATGTTTCATCAAAACTTTGCCTTAAGGTATGTCTAGTTAGTTTTTTTGCTTTTTCTCAAACTTTGTCCTAAACATTGTATCTATATTTTTAATTTATTTATTGCCTTAATCACCGATTAATAAAAATGAAATTTAGTGTTATTTTAAAATTTTAATATGTTATGGTGTTTGCATAAAGTCCATGACACCATGACCTAGATACTTTGGTCCAATATAATATGCCAACAAAATTCTCCATTATGATATGGAGAATTAAATGGAGACACCTAAATACCTTCCGAAGACTTAGGAAGTGGGGTATGCAAACTCCATCTAAATGCCTACTATGTAACACTCAAGCAGAGGAGATAAGGACAACTCTTCTTCAACTGTCCATTTTCCAGAAAAGTATTACTAGATAATAGAAATAGTAACTGCCCTAAATGATGCCTTTTGGAAATTGGTCAACATTCCTACACTCTATCGGGGCCTTACATTCGAATAAAATTCATTAATGCATGTCAGAAATTCACACAAAACCTCTCCAGGCCTACTTTGGAATTCTATTAGATTTATTGCTTGGCAAATCTGGTCTGAAAGGAACATACCTTAAGACTTTCTGAAGGTCTCTCTATGGCTATCACTCAGGAAATTGGTTTTTCCTTAAGTCTGAAGATTTTGTGAAGGCCTGCTATTATAATTGGAGATAGACACTATGCAAGTATGGGAAATCAACCTCCTGCGACAACTCAACTAATTATTTGAGTATTAGTTGTAATATTATATAAGAAAGTATCGATGGGTTAAGGCCTAAGGCTCATCTCTGATCTCCCTCTCTCTTTTTCTACCCTCTTATTTACCCAATTTACAAAACACTATGAAACCTGTATGTAGTGGCGTTATAAACAATTGCACATTGCCGATCTAGTTGTGCAGTGGTGGACTGTATGACCAAAACCAGTTAGTATGCTGGTGAAATTCTTTTTGTGTGATGTTAGCAATTTTTGATATTTCGAATCCTCAGTGCTTATATTTTCTCCAATTATTATGTGAAATCCTTTGATTAATTATCAGTCCTCATTGTGCTTGACTGCTTGTATTTCCCTCAATTATTTTGTGAAATCCTTTGATCAATTATTGTTCCTCATCGTGCTTGTATCTTACTACTGTATTTGCAGTTTCCTATATTGCACCAAGATGGTGTGAAAAATGTTTTCTTCAGCTGGTCGCGTATTCTTGGGTGGATGTTCAATGGGATATGTAGCTCGACAATAATCTTCTTCTTAACCACGAGATCCATCCTTCCTCAGGCTTTCCAGGAAGTCGGTGGTCATGTTGCAGGATTTGAAATCCTTGGTGCCACCTTGTACACATGTATTGTTTGGACGGTTAACTGTCAGATGGCACTTTATCTTAGCTACTTCACTTGGGTACAGGTTATCTTCATCTATGGCAGTATTACGTCTTGGTATATATTTCTAATTATTTACGGGTCAATCAGTCCAATTATCTCCACAACAGCATACCATGTATTTCTGGAAGCTTGCATTTCAAGTCCTCTTTACTGGTTTGCTACTCTATGTGTTGTGGTGTCTGCTCTTTTGCCATACTTTACCTACACATCTATACGTGCCTTATTCTTTCCGGAACACTATAACACAATACAAAGAATGCAATCAGGTTCTTCTCTGTCATGATTTTCTCATTGCCTTCTATTTCTCTGCCATATACAGCCAATTTAAGATTTAGTTTTCTTTAGTCTTTAAGAATTACAGTCAACAACAATTAGCAAATTGATTTTACAGAACTACAGATACGTGTCAATTGTATAGAATTAGGAAAAACTGAAAATTTACGGCAAACTTATTATCGTATAACTGCATTACTCTAAAAGAATCGATATTTTTCCTCTTTTATTGAGATATTAAATAAGTTCTGTTATTCCTATTAGTCTTATAATCGTTTTTTCATTTAGTAATTACATTAGTTCAATAGTAAATCTTTTGTAACCCTAACTTGACTATTTTCAAAATCAAAATACAACTTGAAACCTTAATCTCTTTTGCATCTTTTACATCAAGCACAGTTCATACTTTTACATCTTTTATATTTGTATTCCTATTTGTGAATTGTTTTATTATAAACTTGAAGATTCCTTGAAAAATTCTTTGTATTTTTTAACCTCAGGTAATGAAGAAATCTCCCCTCTTCTCTATTAGATTTGGATTCTATTTTTCAAATTTCAATATCAAAATCCAAAAGTCAATGCTCAAGTTTGATTTGACTTTTACTTTGATTTTGACTCTTTTGAGTGTTGTCCAAATTTCCAAAATTTATTTATTTTCAAAGGTCAATAAGCTGTGAATTAACCTGTGATGGAAGAATGTTTTAGGAAACATAATTGTATAATGATCATGTGCTCGAATAAATTTGAATTCGTTTAAAATTTAATAAATCAACATATTATTTATTAAATCTAATTGGTTCAAGATATTATTTATTTAGAATTATATTCTCTTAAGATATTTAAATATCAGGTGTCAATTTAAAGCATTAGATATGTATTATATTTCATTTTCCATTTAAAATATTGAGATATGTATGGTATTCTGTTTATATTTAATTATTAAATTGACGTCAAGATTGAAAACATCTCATATAATATCTTAAAATTTATATCTTACATGAATCGTTTTCTATAATAAGACGAAATAGTTTAAATGAAATATTTATATCTTAGCTAAATATCCATTTAAAACATTGAGATCTGCACAATATTTTGAATAGTTCACTTAAAACATTGAGATATGTACAACTTATATTTAAAATAAAATATCTTGTAAAATATTAGTAAAACCATCAAATTTTTTATAAAACATCACATAGTGTACAACCATTATCAAATTTTTTATCTTTAGTGAACTACATCTCGAGGTTAAACCAGTATCACATCTTAAATAGAACAGACGATCAAAATCAAATATCTCAAGAGACGAGATATCTTATTTTTATATTTCACTGAAGCTAATCTTTTATATTTAATCATTGAATTTTAAATTAACGATATTATCAAATGGGTATCATTTCTTATTTGAATATTATCAAATTTGAGTTTTAAATTTTCGATAAAATAAATAAATAGATTTGATGAGATGAGATGAGATGTCACATTACTCACATACTGACGTACTCATATAATGATATAGATAAATATCTTAAATAAAAAATACAAAAAATGAACAAAAAAAACTTATTGACTCTATCTCATTAAATTGTGTAGTCAAGTTTTTTTGAAAACAATTAAATTTCATTAAAAAATAAGATTAATACCCATTTTACAAAAATAGAATGTAGAAATAACAACAGAAGTAAAAAAAAACAAAAGCTCATTGACTCTTTTTCATTACCTATGTAGTCTAATTCTACAGTAACTAGATACGATATCTCAGAAAGTTGGTTTCACATACTTCCATCATAGATGTCTTCAAAGGGTGACACCAACTCTTCCTGTAATACTCCGAATCAAATGAGAGATTGATGTTTTTAATGACCTCCTTAAAAATTACCTCAGGAGGCCTCGTAACGTGTTGTTTATATCTTTTGTTTCTTTCCGTCCATATATGACACGATAAGCACTCAATAACATTCCATAATAGCCCCCAAAGGAGATAATGATGTGTAATTTCTTACGCATCCTCCTATGTAGTCAAGTTATAAAATAATTAAATACGAAGATTGATTTCTCATATTTTCACGAAACTTATTTAGTTGTTATTTAATTTATTTATTTAGTTGACCTATAGAAAATATTTAAAGAGAATAAAGTCCAAAAATGGGTCGAAGACTTAAAATCCGACTGTCTTGTAGATAAAGGTCACCTTAGCAGTTAGCACTTACCACCTGCTATTGATGTCTAATTACCAATTTGCCATTACTACAACCTCTAAATTTGTTTCATCTATTTAAATCCATTCGTCTTCCCTTCAAAGGTTCCAACAACCTTCATTCGACTTCTCCACTTCCCACTACCACCACACTCATCGAGATCGGTAAATCGCTCATCGGAAAATGGAAGAAGCTCCCGGATCGACACGATATCCAGAGGAAACTATCGTGGTTGAAGACGATCCGGTTGTCGACGATGAGGATTTCGAATTTGCGATCATATCAGACGGCATCGGAGATGTAACTGGCGCTGATGAGATTTTTCATCAAGGTATGATTCGTCCCGTCTATCCTGTCTTTGGACGTGATTTCTTTCTAGTCTCCGACAATGGAGATGAAGTGGATGATGTTGAGAAGAGGAAGAAAGTCAGAGGAGTGTCTTTGAGGAAGTTGATGATCGAGGAGGGGAGTAATAATTACGTTATGGATGATTTTCCGTCCTTCTCCTCTTCCTCGGAGTCAGATGATCTAGAAAAACTCCCGGAGGGAAGCTATTGTGTTTGGAGACCGGGATCGGTTCGATCACCGGAGATGAAGAAAAAAAGTAAATCGACTGGAAATTACTCCAATCGGTTGTTATCTCTCCGAGATTTCATCATCGGCAGGAGCCACAGTGACGGGAAGAAGAAGTTCCATCTCGTGACTCCATCTCCGTCTCCTCAGTTGGAATCGAAAAAAGAGATGAAACAGCGACAGGAAGGGAATAAGTTGTATTATGTGAAGAGAGGGGAAGATAAAGCGACGGCGGTGGAGGATCAGAGACAACGTCTTCCGTACAAGAAAGAACTCATTGGAATTTTCACCGGTGTGAACGGAACTACGCGTGGTTTACATCCTTTCTAGAAAGTTATGTTTAATTACTGTCATTTTTATTCCAAAGTAATAAATTAATGGTTTGATTAACTTTAAAATTTGAATAGAAGAATTTAAGTAAAGATCAAACAAACAAACAAACACTATATTTTTAGGTAAAGATCAAACTGTCTTCTTAATTCTTATTGCTCATTACTTCATTAGTATGTAGGTTAATACTGGAGTATATTTATTAATCATAGAACTTAAGTTAATACTGGAATTTCACAGTGAGAAGTTAGAAGTAGGCAATTTAAGTTTCATTCTAATTGTATTCAATTAACTATATATATATATGATTATGAATACATTTGTTTCTAATTATTTTGGGTAATTGAATTTTTGTTAACAGGGCTTTGTTTAGCTTAGAACAGGTGTCTATACTCTATTGCCATATTGGATTTGGACAGACCTTGTTATCTCTTTTGGGTTGCTTGCTTTCTTTCTAATTTCTATGGTTTTATTGTTTTTTTTACTTTAGATGATCGCCTGACATGTGTTTCCAGCTGTTTTCTGTGCACTGTAGCTTCCACTTCAACTAACTTGATTTGATAGGGAATTCTTCAATGCAGTCCACCTATTTTTCTAAATCTGTGGCCGCCTATGCTCCTACATCTTCCATTAATGTATTGACACTGTTGCAAGGCCTCATTGTTTGTCAATGAAGTTACCAGGTTAGCATATTCAGATGCAGGATGGAATACTTGGGTTAGAAACTTAGAATGGCAAATGCATTTACAGTTGTTATCAATAGGGTAGGGAGAATGAACAATGCATGATTGAAAAGAAAAGAAGATTAGATCAATCATAATGAAGATATAAACATAGGAAGATTAATTCAACTGTATTCGAATATTGTTTCTGAAATTCAAGATTCGAATATTGTATATATTTTCAATACTTATATATATTTAGGTGGGTAGAAAATTAGGAAAGATGTCAGACAAGTTGACATTATCTAATACTTTGGCAAAACAATGCATTCAGTTTATGATATTGTGGACGTCGAGCTTTTAAATTTGAGCACACAAAAAGAGTAAGGAATTGCAGTCTTACAGAAGTGGTAAAAATGTAATTAATATTCACTGTCGAGTCACGAGTGTCTGAGTATTATTGGTGTATCTAACGAATTAACTAACATTTACCTTTTTTCTTTCTTTGAAATACATGTAAAAGTTAGGTAAATACGTTGAAGTTATCCCAAACTCCAGAGACCGCACTGAGGAAAATATCTGAATAAGTGAATATACAAATATACAATCCAGAAGTTAGGTTGAAGTAATTGAGAAACCATTGGCTGAAAATGAACATTTCTGTCTGGCATTTACATCTAGAAGAGTTGCATTCTCTATTTGATTAACAATTTTATATATAATATCCATTCGTGTTCTGTAATCATGTCAATCCGAAAACCATCATATAATATGATTCATATTTATTTACATTCATCATTGTAAGTTGTAACCCCTTACAAAGATTCATTTAAATGTTATTAATAGTTAGAATTTGTGAACAATTTGAGTGTAAAAAAAAGTAAAATAATTTAGATAATATTTCCCATGGGTCTTCTTTTGTCATGGTTCCCAGAATCTGCATCCGCCTGAAATATGGGTCGTGTCTCCCAATTTTTAAGAACACCACCGGCCAAATGCTCCTTACTTGAAGTCAACATAACGTAATTAGGATCAGCCCTTTCATAGCTACAATTTTTAAAAATAAAACCTAGTTAGTAACAAAGAATATGAAAAGAAAAGAAGCAAAATCATGGATGGGATCAAATGAAGATGAAGGAACCTGGCATCTCTAAGATCCTCAACACGAATTCCAAACCCGTAGGATGTTTTTCCACTACTCCTGTCATAACCAGCTGCACGCAATACTTGTCACTGTTACAATTACTAACTAACGATTTAAAATCAACAAGCATATCACGAACGGTCAGAATTTTAAAATATATCACGTCAAACATTACAATCAAAATATCTTTGGAATAACAGTTTAAGAAACTCAAGAACATAAAATATGGCACAACTTCAATGATTCAATCATGTTAATTCCAATGGGTTAATATATTAATATTAGCAACACGCAGGTGTATTAATACTTATGGTTTAAATTTTAGTATTTTACTATCAGCAATTCAAAGTAATGAATAATGTTCACCAGAAATACTGAAAGTGAAAGATGGCTTCCACCACGACTTAAATGCAAAGACTAAAGATGAGATTGAAGGACCCAACTTTCCCTGGAAAAAATGACAATTTTTTTATAAAAAAAACCTATTTTTCAACAATCGTATCAATCACAGATGGAATCACCTTCAACAAGATATTTTTATTTGCTTGCCATGATGCAGCCAATTGAAAAGAGACTTTATCCAAATTTTGTGATTCATTCCTATTAAACCTTGAAATATGAACAACTTAAGGTCATTTTTCTTTCTTTGATAATGAAAATGAGAAACCAATCTGAAATCATGTTGTTATATACTTATATATACAATTACCTTCTATTAAGTTCAAAACCAAGGTCAATGTAGTTAGTAATTCCAACCACTTGGTTAAGCTCAAATGGATTTTTGACCTATTTTGCCAAAAGTAGGCAATCAGAAGTTTGGCAAAAATCCACACAGATGTATGTACTAGCAAAGAAAAGATGTATTTTCACCTTCATAAAGAACATACACAATATGATCTACATAACATAAATAAAAATAAAATGCAACAATATTCACAGCATAGAAAGCGCAAACACTAAGATATTATAAAGGAGAGACACCCTGAAATAATTCTTTCTCTATCATAAAATTTTAAAAATATAATAGAATCCAGAATACTATAACAAGACACAAATATTTGGCATTTCGGACTATTAGTAATATCGTTTATAATGGTGTTTGTGTAATTAGCTAGATAATATCCTAACTATTGTAATTAGCTAGCTAATAGTTTAATTCTAGAATCTTCTAATGGATAAGACTTAACAGAATCTGTTAGTATGATTCTGTTAAGATCTAATCCCCCTAAATTGTATATAATATTATAATGTAATTAATGAAAGTTTACGAGGGACCGATCACTTGATCTTCCCTATTTCCCATAAACTTGCATACTGATCTCGCTAATACGGACAGAAGTAGGAATTAATATCTTAAATATGACATGAATACATAGAACAGTTATGGAATGTATTCTGTTTGGAAAAAAAATACAGTTGAATTGCATTCAGATTTCAGGATTTATGCAGGATTCAATAGTACACAAGAATCATGGTTTAAAATTAAACAAGTCATATAGGGACTAGTATATTCTCTCTATAAGGAAAATAGTGTTAGGTACTTTAAAACTTTGTTCAGTACGTGTCATTTTTCCTAGAATGGTTTCTGAAACTATGAATAGGTGGTTGCTTCAGGCTCCGTTAGAGGAAGAGGTAAGGACCACACTGTTCTCCTTTAATTCGGGGAAATCCCCTGGGCCGGATGGTTTAACCTCGGAATTTTTCAAAAAAATTTGGGGAGATCTTAAAGGCCTAATAATGGAATGTATAAGGCAATTCTTCAAAGGCAAACCTTTGTTGAAGTCTACTAACCATACTTTCATCACGCTTGTGACCAAAACAAACACGGCCTCAGATATGTCGTATTTCAGGCCGATATCATGTGTCAATTTGATCTACAAGCTAATGACAAAAATATTAGCATATAGGATCAGTAAGGTCTCTAGTGAACTCATCTCTCCAAACCAGGCAGCTTTCATTCAAGGGAGGTTCATCTCGGATAATACCATTCTAACGGACGAAATGGTGCATGGCTTTGGAAGAAAGAGAACTCCCAAGAGGTGTTGCTTGAGTATAGATCTTAGGAAAACTTTTGACACAATCAGTTGGGAGACTATAATTGTCACCCTTGAAGCGTATGGATTTTCTCCTATGTTTTGCAAAATGATTTGGAATTGCATATATGTTGGTGGAAGGGACTCCAACGCCCCCCTTCAAAAGTCAGAGGGGGATTAGACAGGATGATCCTCTATCTCCCATTCTATTTGATATGGTTATGGATGTTCTAAGTAGATTGATACAGAGTGGAGTAAAGAACAAAAGAATAAACACTTATCAGGTGAATGGTGCTACTTCTATATCTCACCTCATGTATGCGGATGATATCCTCATATTTTCAAAGGCAAATCCGAAATCGCTTAATGCAATTAAAACGGTGCTTGAGAAATTTTCATTGTTCTCGAGATTGGAAGTAAATGCGAGCAAGAGCTCCTCCACCTTTTCAAAAGTATGTGCAGAAAATCAATCTTTGCATAATATCTTAGGATATACTGTTAAAAGTCTACCTATAACATATCTAAGGTTACTAATCACGGGAAAGAAAAAGTCATTTGGATAGTGCTGGAAGTTAATCCAGTCTATAGAGGCGCTCTTAGCAAGATGGAGTGGGAAATGTCTTTCCTATGGAGGGAGAATACAATTGGTTAACTGGATAATAGTTGAAAAGTATACTTATTGGGCACAAGGTATGGCTATCCCTGACTCTGTGGCTAAGAAAGTGGGAAGGTTAGCTTATAGATTTATATGGGACGGAAGGAAAGGGATCCCGTGGGCCCAAATGGTCATTCCCAAGGCTGAAGGGGGTCTAGGGGTTAGAGATCTTCCTATTATCACCACTGCAACCAATATTAAAAGAGCTTCAAAGTACTGGTATAAGAGCGATTCTATTCTGGTAAAATGGATCCAAGATAGGTATATTAAAGGAAAGGCGTTCAATGATATACAAATCAGACCTACTGTGGATTCGCATTTTTGGAAAGCTTTTGTTTCAGAAAGAAGCCTAGTGGATAAATGTTTGGATTGTAGAGCCAATAGTACGATTATGTGGAGATATGGTACTCCGATAAATAAATTGGGAGGGATAGTGGAAAGTATTAGAGATAGAAAGCATAAAGACATGTTAACTGAGGGAATTTGGTCGAATATGTCGACAAAATTCTCTATTCTCTTGTGGAGGGTGAAATGGGATCACCTAAACACGTTCAGGAAGTTAAGAAGTTGGAGAGTACAAGTACCTCCTGCTTGCTTGCTATGTAATCTGGAAGATGAAACTAGGAGTCATCTTTTCTTTAACTGTTCTTATTTCAAGTCTCTCTTAATTCCGTTGGCGGAACACCTGGATTTCGCTTTCTGAAAAATAATGAATATTCCAATTCCCACACAATCCAATCCAGATATTAGATTGGGGGATTTGACGGAGGCAGCACAAAAAATTACACGCCACTCTCCCCCTTGGGGGTTAATATGGAATGTTATTGGGTGCTTGTTGTGGCATATATGGACGGAAAGAAATAAAAGGTATAGACAACACATTAGTAGGCCTCCTGAGGTAGTTCTTAAAGAGGTCATTAAAGACATCAGTCTTTCTTTTGATTCAGTGTATTACAAAAAGAGTTGTTGTCACCCTTTGGAGACATCTATGATGGAAGTATGGGAGACCAACCTCCTGAGGCAGCGTGTTTAGTTACTATATAACTAGACTACATAGCTAATGGGAGAGAGTCAATGAGCTTCTGCTCATTTCTTTTTATTTCTATTTTATTTCTATTCTCTATTTTTGTAAACATGGCATTAGCCTTATTCTAATGAAATTTAATTGTTTCAAAACAAAAAACAAAAAAATATTCTCTCTATATATAATTTTAACTCATAAAATGATACGAATAACAATAATCACATTTCCGCTTGAATAGTCACAGTGACTGAAGCAATAGGCGAAGAAGATTTTAAAGACGCTGATATTCAAATCATTAAAAAAATGACAGATCGAGACAAGGCTATTGATACATTGGAGTTTAATTTCCTGAAGCTGTCGACATAGCTATATAAAGATGGGACTATAGGGGTATAAGACAATGAGGTAGCTCATTTCTCATTTACTTTGTAACTAGGCATAATCCATTTATTTTGATCACAGAAATTTTAACTTCGTAATGTTACACGAAGTTGCAAAAGTGCAATCATGGGTAGATAATTAACGTACACATACCCTTCGTTGAACAACAATATGCTGATAAAATGATGCAACCATCTGAAACAATGAAAATCATATATTATTAGTATACATTAACACTATACAGAAATAAAACAACCTAGTAGACAAAAGTTGAAGATGATATACACAGAATTTAAGATCATTGGGAACATGAAACTTGAAATTTTACAAAACATGTAAAATCATATATTGACAAGTTAATATAAAACAAATGCATTAACAAAAAATTGCAAAGAACTCAGATGTGTTTTGGACTTTCCGGTGTATATATCAATGAGAGAAATTGAAAGAAATCAAAGCAAATAAAGAGAAAACATGCAAACAATAGCCTATGTAACTTGCAAATATTTGTATAGAACATAAAAATAGATACCAAAATAATGAAAATTAAACAATGAAAACCTGAGATCCCTTGGCAAACTCAAGACCAAAATTAAACGAAGGCATTAGCGGGCTGGTTGAGGCCAAACCATATCCAATTGCCCAATTCCAGTTATATGAATTAGCAAGCTCTCTTCCAAAAGCTGTGGGGGAGAGAGAGAAATTCAATGTTGAATAGATGGTTTCTAATTATTTATATATTTATTTTGATGAAATTATAAAATGACTGCCCTTGTTACAACGGAAATAGAAAAAAATAAAATAAGAATTATGCTCATCGATACTTTCCTATACAGCTATGTATAATAGACTAATAAAGTGTAAACTAGACACTAATTATTTATTATTTCACCTGACCTGAATAGTGAATAGTAATAACTAATAAACAATACGGTTAAACCTTAACGACTAACATGGCAGAGAAGTAAAATTTAAAGAAATCAAATGCAAATTGAAGACAACTGAAAACAATAGTTAATGCCATAATGGATTATGAGCATAGATCAAAAAAGCGGAAAGCGCTCCCAATTTCCAGGGAGCGCTTTTTTAGCTTTAACCGCTTTAGCGACGCTTAAAGCGAAAAAAGCGGTAGTGGCATAATTGTAAATATTTGCAATTTTTTTAAAAATTGCATATATACCCCTGTTTATATATATAATTTTTTCAAAACCTGTACATGTATGATGTATGATTAAACATAAAATATATATAAACCTGTCAATATTTGCCCATCATCTTAAAAATACACATCCAAAACAAATACATCCAAGTTATTTGAAAAAACTATCAAATCATTTACCCTAATCATCTAGACGAGCACCTAATTTTATATTATCTAGGCGAGGTCTAGGGTTTGGGTAAGAAGTGTGAGTGAAAGTGAGGGTTAGGGTTTGTTAGAAGAGTAGAAAGGGAAATGAAAGAATTTAAGTTCTTCCATTTCGGGTAATGGGTTGGCCCAACCCATTTACCCGACCCGTGAACCCGCTAAAAAAAAGTGATCTGAAAAGCGGTCCTAGAAAACCGCTTTTCCGCTTTTATAGCTTTAAGCGTCGCTTTTAAAACTATGATTATGAGTCCAATAGGAGGTCCAATTTTCCATAATGGTCTATGGTTGTAAACTTATAACAAACTTGATGACTTTTTTTATGCAAACAAACTTGATGACTTTTTTTATGCAAACAAACTTGGTGACTTGGTGATGTGTTAGGGAAGGTGAATAGGTGATGTTACAGTCGGTTACTTCTCCAGTCACTCACTTGTAGAAACTAGAAAGGACGAGTTGAGTACAGGAGGAGTTGCCGATTCTTAAGAGGAATCGAGGAGGGTAGTCGACCGCTGCCAAATCTCAACAGGAAAACACTATTCCTGAGGGGTTCTGAAAATCAGAATGTGGACTCCCATTTCGGAGAATTCAGCGTCCTATAATCCTATTATAGGGGGACTCTTAAAGCAGTCGACATCCCCTTCTATGGTCGTCGTCTAGTCTTAATTGATTAGGTCCTTATGAGAAGTCCTGTATCATCAGGTGAGAATTTGAAATTGATGTTTGTGTTGGAGATAACAATGTGGAACAACAATGACAGTACAATGGTAGTTTGGAAAAATGACAGTGACAACTAGGGTGTCAACTAAAGCTCGGCTCATTAAGCTCGGGCTCGCGAGCCCAACGAGCCGAGCTTGAGCTTGGACTTTTCAAGCTTGCCTCGGCTCGCTAAACTCGTTAAGGGCTTCTTAATAATTAAATAAAATATAGATATTAATTGATAAGGACTATTGAATAAATTACAATAAAACTATTATAAAAACCTAAATCTAAATATAGACAGTTATTTTTCTTAAAATTTCCAGATTTTAGATTTTTTTTTCTTCAATTTGCAGAATTGCAGGTTAAATTTCAAGTTCGACCTCGAGTCCAAGCTTACCGATTTTGCTAACGAGCCGAGCCTGGATAATTCCTTAATGAGCCAAGCCTAAGCCCGGCTCTATAAGCAAAAGCTCGACTCGTTTAACACTCTAATGACAACAATGATGATGTTAAGACCGTATGATTGGGACATACCATTAATCAAATAAATCAATAGAGAATTATAAATTTTAGGTTGTGTTTCTAATTTCTATAATAGTAAGTCAGTCTAGATTCATATGAATTTATGAATTATGAAATAAACTAATAAAGATGAATGAATGTGGGAAATTTAGGAATGGGAGTTGGTTCATAATAAGGGAATCATCAGATCATACCATCGGCTTTATATTGGGCACCTACGGTCAATTTCCCTACTCTGCGTACTGCCCATATATTTATTGGAAAATCACCATGCACTACATTAAATCATTATCGGATTTGTGTTAGATTGACATTGTAAAATAAAATAAATAAATTCAAAAATGTCTATCTTTGAGCCAATCATAAGTAATAGGATGAGATTTCATGGTTGTGATATATACAAAATTATCATTTGGTTAATGATAATAAGTGTATGAGACATGGATAAATGAAAATAAAGCAAATAAACTTAATACTTACAAGAAATTGGAGCAAGTGTAGTTCCAATGGATAAGCATTCCGATCCGTATCTCAGTCCGATCATTCCATAATCATGTGTATTTCTCCTGCACTTGTATGAAGATTGTGCACTTATTAATTACGTGTCACATATGCAACAGCTTGTTATGATAAAATATTGAAACGTGGAAAATATGCGATAAGGTAATTGATAAGGTTAATTTCTAAGGTAGACCCCACCATCTATCTACCACTTGTTTAAAAAGGGAGCATCTTAGTTTGCTAGCAGGATCATGTGAAAATTGAAATGATGTCGGATTCTATTCCTGTCCTCAGTCGACATGAAGAACAGTGAGGTGTGTGTGTGTGAATCTGAAGACCCAGCTGATCTACCATTCTACATAGGACCCAAATCACTTTACTCCCTGCTGTTCTTGGATAAATAGGTAAACTCAAGTATAGTTAACAGGTTTGATTATGAGTGTAGAGTTGACTAGTCTGGTAGTCGGTAGTCCTATTCACCAGTAATGTTATAATATAAAACCTGAACGTCCCATCATAATTATCATTTTATCATGCCCACTAACCCAGATAAAGAAACAAATAAGATAACATCGATTTTTTTATAAATAAACACACAGCTTTCAATCCATTATGGGAAACTGTGAAGATTTAATTTGAAATGATTAAAAATAATAAGACATTGATAAATACTAGATAATCAGATATATGAAAATAGAATGTGAACTGACCTGTTTTCTAATAAGAGAGGGAGTATACTAAAAATTCCGAACCCAGATCTATGATGGTATTCACATAACTTTAAAAGAAGCATTCTGGGAAAATGTACATGAATGAGATAAAAGGTGATTAAAAATAAATAACACCCAAAACTAAAAACGTAGAGTGCAAAATTACTTCTTTTTTTTACAAAATTGCTTGCTTACTGTTCAGAAGTTGACGCAGAAATTTCCAAGAATGTATGAGGGTTACATAAGTCTCTGAAGAGAAATAAGAAATTAATTGATTAATTAGCAATTTAGCACTGCGAGCTGCAGTCCTGCATTGTAAATTTGTGACGACTAACTAAAAAAAGATAGACAGATTCAAGTATTCAACCTTTGCCAACGAAACACCGCGTTCCCTTCCTTTTCAGATCTCACATGCCCAGAGATGGTTGCAACGAGATCAACATGTGAATCAGCCATCGGTTTTATCATAATTTTGGCGGAAAACTGTCTGTCATTTTCAAAATACTCTTGAAAAAGATAATGTAGAGCCATCTTTCCGAACAATACATCATAAGCTGGAACAGACATTCTGCACAAACTCCAGATTAAAAAAAAATCATCGTATCAAATGGGATTTGGGAATCGACCTTGTCCGATCAGCGAGCGGTGGATAATCAAAGATAGGTGGAACGAGAACCATCGGAGGTGGAGGTGGAGGCGGGGGAGGAGGAAACAACCATTTCCACATCTAGATATCCCTCCGGCTCCCGGCTCCCGGCTCCGGCTCCCAGCTCCGGCTTCACTTCACGATCACTTGATCTATGACTCCCTAAACTCTAGTTCCTAGGGTTTTATCATCTCCTACGGAAACTCCTTAATCATTGTCCCTCTATTTGAATATTTTGCAAAACACTTCTCTTTGTTGTAATAAATAAAATTACAGGGAATAATATGCAATTAAATATTTACGCTATTAAATTTTTTTTTTTTTGAAAAAGGCTGGGCTATTCAGCCTATTCTTGATTCTTAACCCACCCACCCCTATGGGTCCAAGACTCCATAGTAGAGTTTAATTAGAACTAACTAGAGTTAGTTTATTATTTCAACTATTAAATATTAGATAGATTATTAGGGTGTCAAACGAGCCGAGCCGAGCTTTTGCTTATAGAGTCAAGCTCGAGCTCGTTAAGTAGTTATCCAGACTCGGGTTCGAGCTCGTCGAGCCTGGTTTGGCCGAGCTCGGGCTCGGCTCGTTTTAAGAATTGTCAGGCTGAGCCCGAGCCGAGCTTTATTTGGCACCTTATAGATTATATAGGAAACTAAGGATGGGCCGAACCCAACCCGAACATGTCGGTTCAGGTGAATATTTTCGACCATGAAACCCGATATGAATAACCCGAATTAATCTAGTTGGTTACCGTCACTACTCACTACTCGTTAGTAAAATGGTTGAAGTCTTGAAGGTTTAAAGTTGGAGTTTTAGTATATCTACTTTAATTTATATTTATAGTGTTTGTCAGGCATAACTTTGGTCCAATAAAAATATCAACGGATCAAGTCCATCGGACTGAGTACTGATAATACACTGATCCGTGATCCGTTAGAGCAATCTCAGAACATCTTCAGATCTGTCATCGACCCAACCTTGACCCGGCCTGCCAGAACGGTCTAGGAACATCCTGAGGCCCAGCCCTTAAAGTAACCGAAGGTCTATGTTAATAATCTTAAGTCTAACATAATTATATATCGAGTTAAAATTAAGCGGAAATATAAAGAAGTAATTAACTATAACTAAGCTAAGACATGGTGATAGTTTATTATGCAATAACATGATTGGTAGATGAAATGATATATGTATATAGGAAGCATTTCTGGTACAACATCTGGTACTGGATTGGAATCGCAGATTGGATTCTAACTACCGTCGGCACCCATCGTTTCCATCAGAACTACTACGGTTCTCGATCGACGGCAGTAAGGTGCAGACTGCGGTACCTCATTGATAGATCGAACCGCACCTGAAACTGGTTATATATCCGAACCGTATCTGAAACTGGTTATATATATGAAAAAAGATGACCGGAGGTAGGGAAGTGAACATGTTGATCCTGGCTACGTCCGGCTAGGTTGGCGCCAATGGCGAATGTAAGGGGCTTGGGGAGCATATATCCCCCAAAAAATTATTTTATTATTTTTTTTTAATGTTTGACCTATATTTTTTGTCTTTATTGTTAAATTGTAAATCACTAAATTATTAATAACTAAATAGTTAATACTTATGTGTTAACATTGTTATGACATTATTGTTTAATTTATATATTTTTTTATTTTACATATATAATAAATAGACAAACCTTTATCAAAAAAACCTTAATTTCAACTTCATTGTTCAATTACCTTTCGATCCGAGATTGAGAAAGAAGATGTAAATAAATTACTGTTTCAGTGGAAAAATATTTTTCGAAAATGAATTTTATGAAATTAAATTGTCGCAATTGTATAAATAATACTTGGTTAGATGATATTTTAGTAACAAATGTTGAAAAAGATTTATTTTCTAATGTTAGTAATGATGATATCGGTATCAAAATATGATACATTGTCGAAAACAACTCGATAATTGGATTGAAAAAATATATTTTTTTAAATTTTGTTAAATGATCTAAAATTAACCTTTAAAGAAAGAAAAAAAATCTGAATTCGTCTCTGGTTTGCGCGGTGTTGCGATGACTTATGCGTGCGCTCGCCGTAAGCGTCACGAACACTATGATTTGAAGATCACGTAGACTGTGGAGCTCCGATGACGCGTGATAGAAGGCGGAAAGTAAATTGGTATGTCAGATTCCTTCGTCATAGCTCATATGGAGGAAATCGAGTTCGACGTTAACGTGTGTGTCTTTGCTTATCGTGTTTCATATGATTTATAAATGAGATAATGTCAACGATAATAAATGTTATCCTCGTATTACCGTAATTATCAAAGTTGTTGGTTTAAGGTTTTAATCTTTTTATGTACATAATTTTAATTTAATTTTACCACGATTTACCGAATAATATATTATATAATTTAAGTTTTTTTTTAAGACGCACTTCAGGTGTATCGTATCTGTACCTTGAATGTGTCGTCTTGCGTCATTAAATCGTAACCATTAGTATTTAATCCAATAGCTAAAATAACGTACTGCACAAGAGACTAACACATGAATTCTTAAAATATTTTTAATAGATATTTTTGTATAAAAGTCACCTTAAATTCTTAAAATATAGGGAATGTCTGATATTTTTATTTCTATTTTTATTGATGAATTTTCTATTTCTATTTTTTATTTACCACAGGCACACAGTTAGTTAAAAACTTAAAGGGTTGATTAGTAATTTCAATATTTTTTCTTTCTTTTAATAAAAAAAAGTGGATAATGATTAAATATTAAATTTATTCATTATCGAATAACTAAATACTTTTTTTATTATAAAAGTCCTCCAAAAGTTTCAAGAACCGATAAAGAGGCAAAGCGACTTTTCCACAATGACCGACGCCACAGAACCGTCGAAGAAGCTCTCCACCGATGCCGACGTGATTGGTCAACGGCGATCTCAGCCGGTGGAAATCAATAGTGGAAACGCCATGCTTCACGGCGATGTTCTGGAAACAATCTTTATCCAACTACCAACAATCGATCTCGTTTCTACCTCCTCTGTTTCCACCGCATGGAATCACTCCGTCAACTCTTCTCTCGCTTTATCTCCCCGCCGTTTACCTTTTCTGTTCATCCATCAGCTCAAATTTCCCAACTCAGTCTCCACTCACTTCTTTGATCCTCACTCCCGATCATGGCACCTTCTTCCTTTCCATCGCGCCAATAATATTCCGCGAAATTCAAAGGTCTGCACCGATTCCGCTACTCTGTTCAATCTCACTCCCTCCTTCCTCACCTTCTCCTCCGACCCATTTCACCTCTCCTGGAATAATACCCTCTCTCCGCCGCTTCTCTGGAGGTCGGACCCCGTCGTGGGGTTCGTCGGGTCTGATCTCGTCGTCGCCGGCGGAGTATACGACTTCGAAGACGACCCATTCGGTGTCGAGGTGTTACGGGTTAATGGAGATGGGATTTGGAGAAGATGTCAGAGCATGCCATCGGAATTCAATTGTTCTCTCTTTTTAACAACGACGGTCGTCGACGATAAGCTATGGGTTGCGGAGAAGAACAGTGGGTTATTTTCCGTCTTTAATCCCATCACCGGAAATTGGGGACACCTCGAAAATCTCACCGGCGAACATCGATCGACGACAGATTTCTTCCTCTTCGCAATCAGCTACGGCTGTGACAGTAGTGGCAAGAACACATATGCGGTGGTGTTGGGAGTCGGCGGGAGATCAAAAGACGTCTCCGAAATCCGTCTCTGGAAACTGAATTATCCATCGATGAAGAGAAAGGACATCGGAACGATGCCGCCGGAGATGACGAGCAAGCTCGTAACAAACCAAGACGGATCGCCGGTTTCGAGCATAGAGATACTCACCTCATCGACGACGGGAGTGGAGGAGTTTTTCTACGTTTACAACGCATCAAATCCACAAGAGATCTTCATGTGCCGCGTAAACGGCGTGAATCGGTGCGAGTGGGAGAGCACTCCCAATCCGTTAATGGAGAACCGCAGTGCAAAAGATAGGTTGATTTTCACATGTTTCTCCATCGATTACGATGAGCTGAGATCCGTTGTAAACCGGCGGTGATCGACGGCGGCGACATGTTATTATTGTTAAATATCATCCCTCTTACTTATTCAACGAGTTAAAGCCATGTTAAATGTTATTATTAGGACATGATTATGAAATAGTTTAAATTAGATATTTAAATCTCAATCATTAAATGAGATGAAGATCAACATGGAATAATAGATTAGAAAATACGAAATGAAAATAATAAACGATTTTCAGGTAAACCTAAAAACATTCATGAAATCTTGACTGTCTATCCATTTTAACAAAGTAAGGTTGACTCATTGATCTCATAAACTATTAAGGTTTCTGAGGTCCAGGATTCGAATTTTACTTTGTATATTTTCACTTAAATTTACCCGATGATATATTATGTGGCTCTGATATATCATCCGAAGGTTGACAGATCTATATCTGTAAAGAGGTACCCTCCGTTATCAAAAAAACAAAGTAAAATTGACTCACTGGTCTTATGAACTATTAAAATTTCTGAGGTTCAAGGTTTAAATCTTACTTTGTATATTTTCACTTGGATTTACCGGATGATATATTATGTGGCTCTGATATATCATCCGAATGTTGACAGTTCAACATCTGTAGAAAGGTACCTTCCTTAATCAAAAAAAAAAAGAAACTATCCATTTTATTTGAAATTTGTTTCCCCCTCCATCTCACACTGATCTTTAAGTCTACTATTTTTTTTAAATGTGAAACCAAAATTTCATATAAGTTTTTGAACTCATTAAAGATGGATTTCCATGAAGTTTATGATTGGTAGATAAATGATTATCTAAGTCTAGATTTGGAATAGAGCAATATGTTATTCCGTCCTTTTATTTTTAAATAATAAATTGCCTACTAGCCTGGTTGGTAGCCTACTAGTCTGGTAGGTTAATTGATAATAATTGTCTTAAATAAATTAGGGTCAGCTTTTAGTGAGAATCATAAAAATGAGAACAAGAACTTTGCATCTTGACCCTTACATTTAGATCTAATGGTGATTTATATTGTTTATTATTTAAATCATTTAGAAGTGAAGATTCTCATGTAGATATTTCAACGGTCGTGATCTGATTCTCACAGAGTTCTCACATATCCGGTTCTTACTAAAATCGTTCTCAAATAAATTAAGCACTAATATTCAAATTTTGCAGTGGCAAAATTAAAAGGTGATGGTACCCCCAAGTTACCAGCCCAGGCCCAGATGGTACCCCCAAGTTACCAGCCCAGGCCCACGAAGAAGCCTAGGCCCAGGAAGACGAACAGTGGAAAGCCCAAGTAATTCCGAGGACGTTAACTTGTTCGAATGGTCCGGGCGGTCCTATAAGCCCTGCGAACATTCGGCCGACCGGCTAAAAGGATCCCATTAACTCGAGCAGTTGACATCCCAAAGAAGGCATCCCAAGTGTATCGGATCCATTAGGTCGGTTCATGTTAGGAAGTTGTATAAATACCCCTAGGGGTGAAGTGTAAAAGGGGGGGAATTACTTGTGATACATTGTGATTATACTTGTGATATACTTGGAATTATATTATAGTAGAGAGGATCGACCTTCTTCCCAGAGGGTCACGATCAGTGGTGAACCTGACGTGAATCGAACACGAGAAGATGGATGCAGAGCAACCGGAGCGGGAAATTCAAGTAGAGGGAAGTCTGGAAAACGGGGCGGTAGAAACATATGGGAATCGACTGTCAACAGTTACTCGTGAAAGCCAAGGCGTGGGTGAACAGGTGCGTTTAGAAGAAAATATCGAAGAAGCACCTTATCACCCCCAGCAGCGTACGCGCGAAAATTCCCGATTCTTTGAAGAGGCAATACCGGAAGATGGGATGGATGCAAGTTGGTCGGAGCAAAGCCGATCAAGGTCACCAGAACATAGAAACGACCAAGGATATGGGAGAGCGCTTCCCATATTGCGGGAACCAAGAGAGAGTCAACTAATGTCAATTATCGCGGATTTGCAAAACAATCAAAGGCAACTTCAGGAACAAATTGTGTCAATGGCAAATAGAGGCATACATGAGAACGTTCCTATACAACCATCAATTGGTTATCTGGACCAACTAACACCAGCGGACAACGAAGAAGCTTTAGCGCGACATCTTTTAGTGGAAGGTTATCCGACAGGGTGGAGAGCCCCAAAAATGACATCATATGATGGTACAACGGATCCTGAAGATCACGTTCACTCGTTCCGTATGGAAATGGAGGATACTACTGGGCGAAGAGACATCTGGTGTCGTATGTTTAGAAGAACTTTGAAGGGAGAAGCAGTGGGTTGGTACAGAAACCTTCCGGTGGGAAGTATCAATTCATTCAAAGACTTGGAAAAATCGTTCAAAATTGCCTTTGGGCATAAAATAAGGCGCAAAGGTTTAAATACAACTTTATTAACAGTGGTACAGGGAGAACGTGAGTCAACGCGAGAATATATGGATCGATTTGCAATGGCAGTTCAAAAAGTCGTTTGCTCGGAGGAAGGAGTATTGATGGCACTAGTTAACGGATTAAGACCGACCAGATTCTCAGGGGATTTGGTAAGGGATCTCCCATCAACGTTTGCAGAAGCTATGGAGAGATCGTATAAAGAATCAAACGTAGAAGATTACCACGAAGCAAAATATAAGCAGATACGTCAAAGACCGAAAGGCCAGTACGATCAAAATGCACAGCAAAAGCAGCCGAGACTGGAAGCCCGATCACAAAACAGAGAGGTGTTAGAAGATAATGCAAGGAGGGCCCCTTTCCCAAGGGAAAACTTCATCAATTACGGTCCACAAAGGGTCACCCCGTTTCCAAACCAACGACAGGTGTTTTTAGCGTTAAGGGGAGAAAGGATACTTCCGGAACCACGACCAATGCGTACGGAAACAGCAGTTAACAGAAATCCACACTTGTATTGTGAATATCATGAAGATATAGGACATACAACAGCCGAGTGTTGGATTCTGGCAAAGGAATTAGAAAGAGTACAAGAGCGGCAGGGCTCGCTCCCCGTACGTCAAAGGTTACCTTCTCCACCGCGACGAACAGCACCAGCGCCTGCAGGACATGAAGACCACAGGGACACTAGAGCGCCAGGATATCAGAACCGCAGGGAAGATCAGGATGGAAGGAATATCAGGGAAATATTAACAATATCAGGAGGAGAATATCAGGATGGAAGGAATATCAGGGAAATATTAGCAATATCAGGAGGAGAAGCAGCCAGAGGAGGAACAGGATTCGAAGGAAAAAGGTACGCAGAGGATCTTAGCCGGACGGATGGAATAATAAAAAAAATTAAAGCAGGGGAGGATATTCGTTTTTCAAATGAGGACTTGACAGGAATCACAGTTCCACATCATGACCCATTGGTCATAACACCTATTGTACAGAGGGAGGACAAGGAAAGGATTAGACTAAACAGAGTACTAGTGGACACAGGAGCTTCAGTAGATGTGTTATATTGGAGCGCATTTGATCAATTGGGATTTAGCAGGGCGGATTTAGGCCCGTGTGGCACACCAATTACTGGGTTCGGCCAAGGAGAAGTCCAAATGCTGGGAACAATAGACATCCCAATAACATTGGGAAAGTTCGCACAAGAGACAACAATGATAGTGAAGTTCTCGGTGGTGCCATTTTCATCAGGGTACAATGCAATATTAGGAAGGATAGCATTACATGCGTTTGGGGCAGTAACATCTTCTCTGCACCAATGTTTGAAATTCCCATCGGAAGCAGGGATATGCACAGTTAAAGGATCACAGAAAAAAGCGAGGGAATGTTATATAAACTCGACAGGGCAAGTAATGACTGCAGCAGAAGAAAAAAACAAACTTCCACATACTGTCAAGGAAGAACGTCCAAAGTTCAAGACGGCTTCAGATATGGTAGTAGTAGAACTAAATGGTGGCAAAGTACAAGTGGGTGCTGACCTCCCGCAAGAAGTCAAGAATGATATCGTAAAACTACTCAAAGAGAACGAAGATCTGTTCGCTAAAGATGTAACGGAACTCAAAGGGATCGACCGGAGCCTCACGGAACACAAATTAGCAGTAGGAAAGCATGTACGACCAGTAAGGCAGAAGATGAGACCACTAAGAGGAGATAGGAAGGAGGCGGCAGCGGAAGAAGTACAGAAACTGATAGATGCAAATTTCATTCGACCTGTAAAATACCCAGAATGGCTATCAAATGTGGTAATGGTAAGAAAAGCAGACGGAGGATGGAGGATGTGTGTAGATTTTACAAATGTAAATAAAGTTTGCCCTAAAGATTCATACCCACTCCCATCAGTAGACCATTTGGTCGACCAAGCTTCAGGATGCAAATTACTGAGTTTCATGGATGCACATTCTGGTTATAATCAGATACCCATGGCTAGGGAAGATGAAGAAAAGACATCTTTTATATCAGAAACAGGTACCTTCTGTTTCAGGGTAATGCCTTTCGGGTTACGTAATGCAGGAGCAACGTTTCAGAGGGCCATGGATCAAATATTTAAGGATCAGATCGGGAGAAATCTCGAAGTATACGTAGACGATATCCTAGTTTGTTCCAAAACAGTGGCAGAGCACTTACCAGACCTGAGGGAGACTTTTGATAACATCAGAAGAGCAGGTTTAAGATTGAAGGCAAAAAAATGTTCTTTCGGGGTCACGGAAGGGCATTTTTTGGGCTTCAAAATAACTCCCCACGGGATAAAAGCCCGTACGGAAAAAATAGAGGCGATAATGGCAATGACACCACCAAAGACAATAAAAGAAGTGCAGAAACTCAACGGAAAGGTAAATGCATTAAGCAGGTTCTTAGCAAGGGGGGCAGACACATTACAACCTCTTTTCAAGTTAATAAAATCGGCGAGCCCGAAAATAACATGGACAGAAGAATGCGAGGAAGCGTTTCAAAAACTTAAGGAGCAGTTAAAGAATTTACCAACCTTACAGCCACCGTTCCCGGGGGAACCATTAAAATTATACATAGCCGCATCCGACAATGCCACTAGCACGGTACTAATGACTGAAAGGGATGGTACGCAACGGCCAATTTATTATTACTCGCGCACATTACAAGGAGCAGAGAAGAAGTATCCACAAATTGAGAAACTGGGGTTAGCAATAGTAACAACGGCAAGGAGGTTAAAACCTTATTTCCAAGCACACCCAATAACCATCCCAACAGAATTTCCATTGTTACAGTTGTTGCATAAGCCAGATGTATCGGGCAGATTGACAAAGTGGGCTGTGGAATTAAGCGAATTTTATATAAGTATAGTACCAGCAAAAGCAATCAAAGGACAAGCAGTCGCTGATTTCTTGGCAGAATTTACACCAAGTGGGGAGGAAGTTGAGAGTTGGTGGATTATTCATGTTGATGGATCGGCAGGTAATTCCGGGTGCGGAGCAGGAATAATAATCCAGACACCTACGAAAGAAAAGATAGAACACGCAATTAACTTTAACTTCAAAACAACAAACAACGAAGCAGAGTATGAAGCACTAATAGCAGGGGCACAACTAGGAAAAGCGTTAGGAGCCAGAAGGGCAAAATTTCATACGGATTCACGGTTAGTAGCAAATCAAGTCAATGGGGAATTCATGTCAAATGAAGAAGGGATGTGTCGATACACAGAAGCAGCACGTGACACATTGCAACATTTCGCAGAATGGGAACTACATCACATAAGCCGCACGGAAAATAAAGAGGCAGATATTTTAGCAAGATTGGGCGCGTCCCCAGGTGTGCCAAAAGGGCGATGGGTTCGAGTGGAACAGCAGGAAATGCCATCAACAGCAAAAAGTGAAAGAAACAAAATCCTGACATTAGCAGTAAAGGAGGATTGGAGAGTACCAATAAAAAATTACATTACAAAAGGAATAGTCCCGACGGACGCGATGGAGGAGAGAAAGTTGAGAAATAAAGCGGCCTGGTTTACAACAGTAGGAAACGATCTTTTCCGTAGGGCAGTGGAGGACAGTATTCCCCTACGGATTTGTGTTACACATGAAGAAGGAAAAGAAATATTAACAAGCGCACATAAAGGAGCGTGCGGGCCACATCAGGGGGCAAAAATGTTGGAAAAACAGGTGGTGAGGCAGGGCTACTATTGGCCACAGATAAGAAAAGATGCTGAAGAACTAGTAAGAAGTTGCAACGAATGCCAAAGGCATGCAAACATCCAGAGGAGGCCGTCCAGTATAATGAATCCTGTGGTTACACCAGTACCATTTGCTCGGTGGGGTTTAGACATAGTCGGCCCATTTCCGGTAGCATCAAGAGGTCGGAAATTCTTATTCGTGGCGGTTGACTACTTCACTAAATGGGCTGAGGCTGAACCAACAAGCGCAATATTGGAACAAAACGTCATCCAGTTCATTTTTAGAAACATAATCTGCAGGTTCGGGGTTCCATTACAAATAATAACAGACAATGGAACACAATTTACTGGGAAAAAAGTAAAGAGATTTTGTGAGGATAGTGGTATAAAGATGAGCTTCGCCCCAGTATATCATCCACAAGCTAACGGACAAGTCGAGGTCACAAACAGGACGATAACATCCATTCTCAAAAGAAAAGTAAGCGATAATCCGGGAACATGGGCAGATTTAGTACCAGAAACAATGTGGCCATACAGAACAACCGTACGTACTCCGACAGGACATCCACCATTTACATTGGCATTCGGATTGGACGCAGTGGCCCCGGCGGAAGTGGTGTGGCCAACAGCAAGGGTAACGAATTTTAACCCAGAAGATAACAACCTGGCCATCTTACTAGCCAGAGAAAAGTGTGAAGAATTAAGAGAAATGGCAGCAATAAGGGATTTGACCTATAAAAGGAAGGCGGCAAGATACCATAACCAAAGAGTGAATGAGAAGAAGATAAATTCAGGAGACTTGGTATTAAGAAACGGAAGAATCACCGGACTGGACCAAACTAAAGGGAAGTTATCTCCAAAATGGGAGGGACCGTATGTAGTCGTGGAGGAAGTCCGTCCGGGAATATACAGATTAGC
Source organism: Zostera marina (assembly GCA_001185155.1). Classification (NCBI taxonomy): domain Eukaryota; kingdom Viridiplantae; phylum Streptophyta; class Magnoliopsida; order Alismatales; family Zosteraceae; genus Zostera; species Zostera marina. The sequence goes on along the minus strand of LFYR01002205.1, from coordinate 144,349 downwards.
ATTTGAGGACGGTCAGAAAATAGAGAGAACATGGCACTCTGACAATCTATCTAAGTATTTCCAGTAGAAGTGATTGTATGTAAGAACAAAAAAAAGAGTAACAAATTATTGTACAAAAAAACCACAACAAAGCCTTAGGGCAATAAAATCGTAAGGAATATTAATTAAAAGAAGCATCTTGGAACAATTATAAATGTTTGCAGGGAAACAAAGACAGGAGAATGATAAGCAAAAGCACGGGATAAAAATTCAAGTTACAAAAAGGTACGTTTTAATTGTTCTTTTCTCAAAAATAAAAAACTTAAACTATTGGTTCTCATGACCCGACAACTCGGAGAGAGTCTTGGGCCAGGGCGGATGCTCCGCAGGGATCCCGGTCACTTGCCATTGTTCCCACATGGGTGGGTTAATAGGAACGACGGTCGATTCATATTCAGGACTACGGAGGTTCACCATATCCCGCCCGTGAACCATGCCTTCAACAAAATTCTTGAAACAAGCACGCTTATTCCGCTCGGTCAAATTCTTGACTTGTTCAGTAAATTTCACCTTGGCTCGTTCAATATTTGCTTCCATAGACGCAACCTGGGCAGCCTTCTCGTCCCTCTCAGTCCGAAGGGACTCAACTTGGGCGGCCTTCTCGTCCCTCTCAGTCCGAAGGGACTCAACCTCAATGCCCTTCTCGTCCCTCTCGGTCCGAAGGGACTCAATCTCAGTATCCTTCAGGGAAAGCGCCTGGGTCAAGCGAGTAACCTCGGCCAAAGCATCATTAAGCTCACGCGTCCGTTCCATCCCCCTTTGCTGTCGATGACGCTCCATAGCCACGGATTGAAGAACCCGGATATAGCACGCTTCATCAATGTCATCGAGAGCGGTATTTGTCAAGGTCGCCCAGTCGGCCTCCTTCTTCACCACGGAATCCAATTGGCCGAGCGCCTGTTCGTAGATCCCAGCAATCCGAGGGGCTTGCATATGCTCAGTCACAATCAGACGGTCTCCAAAGCCTTGATTATTCCCATCATCAGAAAAGTTAATGTACTTGGTATAATCATCAGGAAGAGTGTTGGAAGAATCAGCAGCATTGTCAACTACTTCCGCACGGGCTCTCTTACTGCTCCTCCGTGATCCGGACCCTGCAAACAAGCCCGACAAACCTTCTCCGTCAGATTCGCCTGAAAAAAGGAAAAATTAAGTCAAATGTAAATTACCAGAGGGGACGAGATGCGGATGAACAGATTTCCAAGTCCCGGCCATCAAACTAGAATAATCAATGGGATCCGAACGGACAGATAGTAGGCGGGAATACACATAGTGCTCTTCCGGAGAAAGTTCCCTTACGGAAAGATTCCCAGCTTCGAAGGAAGAGGTGTCTACCCACTTGGAAGGAACCTCAGACAACCCCACGGAATGGCTTTTTACAAAAAAATAGCGGCTCTTCCACCGATGTGAGCGGTCAGGATAAGAAACAAGAAGTTTATGCCTTATCTTAGAAGAAACTAAAAGCCGTGCGGAATTGGGACGTGAGATTGAAAAAAACAGACGGAAAACACGCTCGAAGGGCTTCAGATCTAGTTCGTGACACAAATGTTCGAACGAAAGGACGCGGTCTAAACTAGAAGGAGAAAGTTGGGAAATAGCAACACCAGTATACGAAAGAAAAGATAAGAGAAAAGGGGAAGCAGGAAGCCGAAGCCCTAGATCCTCAAAACCCGAATAGAGGGCAGTATAGCCATCAGGAGGTGAAGAGGCAGAGGCATCGTTTGGCACTTCCAGATGAGCTATCGCCACAGAAGGAGCGATCACCTGGAAATGACGACGGGCTTGCCGCCTACTAAGTATGGAGGGAGGATCCTCAGAGGAGTTTAGAAAGTTACCGTGGAAACCAGGGATACCGTCTAGGAATTGATCGAGATCGGCCATGGGAGAGGCTGCGGCGACTAACGGAGGACAAACCCTACTGAAAAAGGAGAGAAGTGAGGAAGAATGAAGCAGAAAGAGTATATATAGAAGTTTTTTTGGCGGGAAATTAAATTTTTTCATACCCGAAGGACGGATAAACCGTACGGAAAGATAGGCACATTTTCTTAGAAACATAAGCTCGGACATCAAAAGGAGGGTCGAAGTTGCCGTACGGAGGATACTTGGAAAGAAACGGAACTGGATCGACCGAGTAGTATAGAAGGCGAGATCGGTTGTTTAAGGAGAGGGCAGAAGGACCGTAGGGAGGATGCCTGAAGAAAGATAACCACAACGAAAAAGAAGGGAATTTCACCAGGATAGCAACATGACCTTAAAGAAAAAGCAAGAATACCTGCCCGTGGGGAAAACAGTTGTAGAAAACGTGGTAATCAAAGTGCCGAGGGAAGTTAAGATCGTAGTAGAAAGTTGGAAGTTGCCAAATGCCTAATCAACAAGTAGTTACATTCAATAAGCACGAACAAAGAAGCCATTCATACGAAGAGGAAATTTGCTAAAAAGGAAAAATTACATCAGTACGTAAGAGAGGCACAAATGAGTTTGTAGAAGTCACAAGAACTGCAGGGAACAAAAGAAACATTCAAAACAGAACACAAAACACAAATGAAAGAAACCCATCAAGGTGGGCCTCGTGATAAAAAGTAACGGAGATCGCCTGGAGGAGGCCCTGAACGACCGGCACGTGGTCCACGTCCCCGACGACGGCGTGGGGCAGGGGCAATGGAGCGTTCAGTCAACAAATGCTCAGTAGACGCAGGCACAGGAGCCCCAGGGGAGGGGGGAGGAGCAGAGGCAATGCAAAAGACAGTAGCAGGGATAGCAGGACCGAACGGAGTAGCAGACCGACGGTTGCGGGAAACAGTTGCCGCAGTTGGAACAACAACACCGGTACCATTGCTGACTTGCTGAAGAGCGCGAACGCGATGCGAGACTTCTGAGACCAGTTGGGACAAACGAGAATTACCCACAGCAAAATCTTCAATATCACAGAGGTGCTGAAGATCATCTGGCCAAATACCTTGCTGACGTGCCAACTCGTAGCCCAGCTCCTGCAACAAATCATCAAGAGAAGACATGATAAAAGGAGGAGAAAATGAACCAAATAAAGAAAAGTAGTCTATTTATAGGAAGAGGGGGGGGAGTACTGATGGTACCCCCAAGTTACCAGCCCAGGCCCACGAAGAAGCCCCGGTCCAGCAAGACGAACAGCGGAAAGCCCAGATCATTCCAAGGACGTTAAACTGTTTGAATGGTCCGGACGGCTCCATAAGCCCTACGAACATTTGGCCGACCGGCTTAAAGGACCCATTAACTCGAGCAGTTGACACCCCAAAGAAGGCGTCCCAAGTATATCGGATCCATCAGGTCGATTCGTGTTAGGAAGTTGTATAAATACCCCTAGGGGTGAAGTGTAAAAGGGGGGGAATTACTTGTAATACAGTGATTATACTTGTGATACATTGTGATTATACTTGTGAAATACTTGGAATTATACTATAGTAGATAGGATCGACCTTCTTCCCAGAGGGTCACGATCATAAACAATTGCTCTAAGGAAATTCTTCTCACCAACATCCTCAAATCGACGGATATAAGCTTCCAAGAAAGGAAAGTACAAGAAGAATATCCTCAAATGACCCTGAGGCCTGACTCTATGGGATGCTCATCGGAAGTGAGATTGCCTTAGTTGACTAAATCTCTCTATTATCTTGTACTAAACTCTTGCTTTAAATGAGTTTCAAGTAACAATATAAAAAAAAGCTTCTAAATAAACAATGATGATTTAAAGAATTTATTGCTTCAAAAAAAATTTAAAGAATTTTGTATTGATGAATAATGGCTTTCGTAATGTATATTAGGATCCAGCATCAGGCACCACTAGTCAGTAGATATGTCAAATGAAAATGTAAACTCTAAGAAATATCAAATAACTCGTATTGATTTTGTTTCAATAAAATTTAAAGACAAAGAAAACGCTCTATTAATTCAAATATTAATTAAACAGGCTGGCCCTCGCGGTTAAATGAATGCCAAAATTTGCACAAGCTATCGTCCCTTCGTTATTATGAAGTGGGGTTGTAACCCCAAGGATTCTTTTTCGCCCAGTTCCATTGACTCTCTGCACATTTCATCGATTCCATACTTTGCCCTGTAAAATATCAAAAGTGATTGAGGATGAAGAGTTGAAGACATGCTAACATCTGGCGTGAGCAGTATAATTACTTATACAGATGGGAAGGGAACTTACTTCCAACCAAGCTCCTTCTGTGCCTTATCAGTGGATGCATAAACTGTAGTTGCATCTCCTGGTCTCCTTTGACACAGCTTGGTAGGAATTTTCTAAGAATTGCAAGGACAGAGAATATAGTTACCTGAAAATTACCTGAACTAAACTTGAAGACATCTCACCTTGCCACAAGCTTTCTCAAAAGCAGCAATCATTTCAAAAACAGAAGTTCCATAACCTGTTCCTAGATTATAAGCAGTGCAACCTGCAAGGAAAAAATTATAACTTAATTCGCAAGTTAACTGCTGATATGCAATGAACATCCACGTAGGATTTGAGCTTAAGCTTTCATACCTATATTTCTCATGGTGAAAAGCTTCCGAAGAGAAGCTATGTGACCAGTAGCTAAGTCCATAACATGAATATAATCGCGTACCTGCTTTGTTTAAAAAATTATAAGAATCCAAGATGTGTTTTACATCAATATAGGAAATAGGAATAATATTAATAAAAGTTCAATCTGTGAAGTGATGTTAGATGAATAAGGGTAACAAATTAATTACATACAAATATACAATTATTATGATGGTAGATGAAAAAAATCTGCTTTAATGTCAAAAATTGCAAAGCAAAATTTGACCTACTACAAAAGAGAATTTAAGGAAACTAAAATTTTACTTACTGCACTGCCATCTTTCGTAGGATAATCATAACCATATATATTTAGCTGTGGAAATCTCCCTACAGCAACTTGTTGAATATATGGCATAAGGTTGTTAGGAATGCCTTTGGGATCCTCACCAATTTCACCACTCTCATGAGCACCGACAGGGTTGAAGTATCTCAGTAGTATAATTCTCCATTCTGGGTCGGCCTTTTGTATATCTCGAGCCATTTCTTCAAAAAAAAACTGATGAAATGGAAAATCGATCACCAAAGATACATCCATCAGCAAAAAAAAAAAGGACATATCACAAGTATACCTTTGTCCGTCCATATGGATTCATTGCATGAAGTGGATCATCCTCAACACAAGGAACCTTATCAGGTTGCCCATAGACAGTAGCAGATGATGAAGAGACCAACTATATTCAAAATAACAAGATGAAGAACAGTAAGTATGCTGTAAAAAGAATAAAAGCATATTTCCAGAACTTAGTGATATGGGAACTAGGAATTCCAATTTCGAACCCCACAAACATAAAATGTTCAGTGTTATTAAAAAGAGTAAATTGTTTGGCCTTATCAAATGACTGAAATTAGAATATTAAGAATTAATTATGTATTTGAAAATGCAAGGATACATAAACTGTATTTAACCACTTGGCATGCAGTATACATTCGAAATCAATATTGAACATTTAAATTGAATGGACAATCCCTGGCTGTTGAGTTAATTGGTTTATGAATTTTGAAACTATTTTCTAAGCAAGATTCCTACGGCGTAATCAAGGCCTTTTGTCAATTGTCAAGGAAAAAATTTACGTGAGACGCGACACTGGACATCATTCATGGTGAACTAAAGCAACGAGTAAGTAGAGATTGAAAAACGAGTGGATGCTAACCTTTTTGCATCCATATTTGGCCATGGTTTGACATAATAGTAGAGAACCAACTATATTATTGTTGTAATACAAAAAAGGTTTTTCAACGCTCTCGCCAACAGCCTTCAATCCAGCAAAATGAATGACGGCGTCAAATCTGTGATTATGATGTATACAAGTCATAAAGGAAGGGTGTATGTGATTATGATGTAATATTTTCATTTTACAAATTATATAATTACACTGGGTTGAAATTAAATACAGTTAGCCCACCGCCGTAAACATAATCCAATGACGGTGGTGAGAAACCGTGTCTCGCCACCATCGTCAAGTCGGATCTCGCTGGCACATTGAACCGTGTCGTGCGAGAACCGCACCAAATGCTTGTCCTATATAATTAACTATAGCAAGGAATTAAAGAGATAAAAGAAGAAGCAATTATATAGAAGCCGTGATTAATTGTTTAATTGAAGATTGTAAATGATTAGATATGCATGAAGTTTGAAAAAGGTACAGAAGTCGATCCCTGTTGAAATTGTAGTAAGCAATTAGAATTCCTATTGTGAGATAATTGGGGTGGGGAAAAAAAAGAGAGTAAGAAATTGGGGTGATTAATAAGAGTGAGAAAACGAAATTATAAAAATGAAAAAATAGAAAGCAAATGACCTGTTCTGAGAAAACAAGTTGTCCAAAAAATCCTTGTCGCGGAGATCACCCTAAAACAATGAGTTGACAAGCAAGGAAATAAAATAAGAGAAGATAGAAAACAGAAAAAGGAAGGAAGGAAAAGTGGTCGTACGAGATAGAATTGAAGATTCCGGGAAAGATCGCATCCAGCGATATCTCTAACCCTGCATACAGCTTCATTGGCGGCATTGTCAAGGTTATCGATGATGGAAACCCTGAAGCCTTCCTTGAGAAGTTGCAATACGGTGTGCGTTCCTATGAAGCCCGCCCCTCCCGTCACCAGAATGGACTGCTTTTCAACATTTCCCGGCATTGGATTTATCTGGAGGGAAATGAAAGGAGATAATACAAGCAAGTCTCGTTACTGTCGATATTCTATTTATAAGAAGCCGGGAGTTGCGATGACGGTGTGACCCCACGTTCAATTTCCCATAAAATCAATCAATCAATCAATCAATCAATCCCTTTGATAATTGATTGGTATGGATGTGTCCTGCGGTCCTGCCGTGCACAGCAGCTTTCAAGAATATTTAAATTTTGATCTGAACCGTCAAGGCGTCAACGTGCAGAAGGGGAACACCGTTTACTATTTTTGTGCTTGATAATTGATATATACGATCGCGTATCATCCATCAATCATCATATTGACCAAAAGTTTTGTTTGCAATAAAATAAAATGAGTAGAATGATTGTTTAGTCTAAAAATAATTGTGAATCCATTTTTTGTAGATTGCTTTCATCATCATGTGATTCATGTGTGTTATGTAATCATCCAAAACTGGTTGGTTAATTATTTATTCCAGGTCAGTCAGGCAGGGTCTCACGGACTTGCGACCACAAAATATAACTTAACTAAAAATCCATCTACATGTTGACCACTCACTCTTCAGCAAAATGGATGGATGGATGGATGAGAGTCGCGGTCCATATTTCTTATCTGAGAGTCCAGAGCTCACCTCTTTTTTACAGGTTTACAATGGGCTGGGCCTTACTACAAGAAAACAATTCTTATGACTGTCTTTAAATCTGAAGAAGGATTTCATGAAAATTTCGTAATGTTAGTAAAAGCTGTCTCCAATTACGATTTTTCGTTAATAGTTGACGACGACGTCTTCGGTGAACTGCCGCCGTCCTTGAGTTTTTTTTTTAGAAAATATTTAGAGACGGTATATGAAAAAGCCGTCCTTAGAAAGATAAATTAAGGAAAAACCCTTCCTAAATTTAGGGTTATTTATCATTTGTTCTTAAAAGTTTTTATAAATTAAAATTAAATTAAAACTTTAAAAAAATATAACCCAAAGATACAAAACATAAAATACCCAAAACCGCTAAATATTAAAACCCAAAATCCCTAAACCCCTCTCGATTTCTCCTCTGATTCTCAATTTCTTCCCTATTCACGTTTGCCGATTTCCCCACCGCGACCTCCTCCGGTACCCGTTTTTCATCTCGTCGACTTCCGGCTCATTATCTGCGACCCACGTTCAGTTTTCACAAATCTTCTCCCCGACCAAATCCTCAATCTTCTCCGGGAATCTCTTCTTCACGCTTGTTGCTGCCTTGCTGGAAATCTCTTCTCCGGTTCTCCAATCTCCCTCCGTTTCTACTTGCTGGATTCTCTGGTATTTATTTGTTGATCTTGTTTCTACATATTATTTGGGTGAAAAGAAAATCATACGAATGTTTGATCCTGTTTAATGTTTATACGAATAATACGATGGTGATGGATTTTATTGATGTTTAATCTTGTTTTATATTTTTCGATGGTGATATAAAAATCGGAGTAGAAAAATCTAACTGGAATTGGGTTCTATTGTGATTTTTCTACTCCGGTTTATAAAACAGGATCTTGGGTTCTATTGTGATTTTTTTGTTTTGTGGTCTATATGACATATCTATTCCTGTTTTGGTTGAATATAAATCATTGATTTTTCTATTTTTGATCTATTTTTGATCTATTTTTGTGGTCTGTATCTTTTGACTGAACAATGAACACGATAATTAAAATATTCACTGAATATTATCGCCTCGTTCGAGTTTTCTGAATTTTCTAAAGGGAGTGAACTGAATTTCATCTCGTTCGAATTTTCTCCCTCCTTTCGTCGTCGTTCCTTCTGTAGAATGCTATTTCTCCCCTGATTCGAATTTTTCTCCTCCTGTTCAATACTGAAAATTTTATAGAGTAATTTTATTGAAGATTTATTTAATTGTTCTCCGTTGCTTGTGTGTCAATTTTATTGAAGATTTTATAGACTAAATTTCTAGGCAGCCTTCCTGTTTGAAAATCGATTTTAGTAACACTGAATTCTGTTTGAAAATTTTCTTCTCTGTTTGCAAATTTCGGAAATGATTTTAGTAACACTGAATTTTACTAAATCGATTTACTAAATTTTAGTAGTGATCTTCTCTGTCATTTTTCTAGTAACTCGGAAGTAGAATTCAGTGCTGCAGTCATTTTTAGTCATTTTCCCTAAACATTTTTAGTCATTGCGCCATCCTGAATATGTCCTGGACTGCAATTTATCCTGGACTAGCCACCAAATGGAATTCTAGTGCCAGTTCCAATTAGGGGGTTAAAATTAGAAGGTTACATATAGGTAAAAATGGAAATAAGTAAAAATGGTTAATTATTCAGATGTTGGTTCTGTTTTTCACATGTGTGTTTGATATCCATCTAAAACATATATGTGCTTGATTCATTGATAATACATATTTAGATTGGATGATTCTGTTTTTCGCATGTGCTTGATTCACATGTTCTTGTATGTCGTATGTTTATTTGCAGGTTTAATTTTATGTTATATATGTTTCAAATTTGAAGTGTACATGTGATTTGATTTCAATTATCATTAAAAGTAAAATGATCATGGAAATTTTTTAAAAAATTGAAACAATTAATTCGATTATTGGGTAATTAATACAAACTGTAATTTGATATAGTTTATTCCAAACTCACTGGTGTTGGTGCTAAACAAGCTTATACAAGGGAAACTTGATCTTCATTTCACTAAAAATTCGAAGTATGCAATTTCGTATTTCAATTATCATTTTAGTTTATTAATATAATTATTTTAAATGCATTACTTAATTATTGTTTAGTTAATTTTTTGAATGTATAATTTTAATAAATTGCTTGATATTTAAAATAGCATATTTAAAATAACAATGTATAATTTAAATAAATTGTTTGTATAATTCAATTTAACTCGAATAACACACTATTAAACTCTCTCTTCCCACTCTTTCGCCAGCGACGAGAGTTTAGACTTTAGCAATGGCGTCCTCTCTCATCCCTCGACTTCCGAACAATCCAATGTTCACTCCGGATTCCCTCCGTTCCGCTGCCAAGCAATCGCAAGGTGTATTTGTTATACCACTCCGTCTACGCCGTGCTATTAAGAAATACCTCCGAGGTGACTATAGCCGTTGGGCTCCTCTTCTTTTCAACTTCTTCTTTTTTACAACTTGATTATTGCAGGGATGCAGAACATGCATATGAAGAGAAATGTACTTAGGCTTTCTCACTCATTTAAACAACTCAAGCTCAATCATGCCAATTTACCGATTTTACATCTATCTTCAATATCAAAGGATCAGGTAGACCAGAGTCGGGTCTACCCAGGTGTCAAGAGTCACGGCACCTTCCCCTCAGATTTTGGTATTTTTTTTCTATACTTATAGCTTTTTAATAAAAATTAATCAGCTTAGCTTAATTCATCAAATAAGAAAACCAATAAAGATAGATAAACTTTCTCTACCCAATTACTTTAATACCTAAAGGCTAGACTTATAAAAAAAATATCGCTCTATTAAGCTACTTGCACTTAATTAGCCAATTGACCTAAGTTCAGTTCGATACCTCTCATATTTTTTTATACAATGGACCCAAGTTTGTTATGTATTATATACAATTATACATACAATAAGCTTATTAACGATTCCATACAAAATTTTGTTAGTTAATTATTTTATTATCTATTTATCTATTTTAATATTGATTCGATTTAAATGATTAAATCATACCTTATAGTTAAGAGGGATGGATGGGTTCAAAATTTCAAATTGTCAGTCATGCTTTTTCGTGGAGAAAGAAAAAAAATGATAGATCATAAATGCAACCTTTTGAAAATGATGTATTTATTGAATGTTTTCAATTTATAGACAACTGTCCCATGGACATTTAATTTTTTTTTTTGCAAGACATTTGTTTTGAAATTCTAATGATAAATTTTATTGGTGCTGTCACTGTATAAGATAATCTGTTGCAATCCCGGCGATTCAAGATACAATCGACTTATGGTGACATTGGGTTGACATACGGAGATGATCAGACTGTGGCATATGTTGCATCCCGTATGCCCGCGGTCTTCTCGGCATGCCATCGCGTGCTCAGAGAGGTGAATGCAGCTGACAACTTCTTTTATTTTTTAGATGGTTTTGAATTGGGTTTGTTTTTATGATGGCAATTCAGGTTCGCAGGAGAATACCAGACTTCTCTCCTTCCAGAGTGCTTGATTTTGGAGCAGGACCAGGCACAGCAATGTGGTGAGAGAATGATTCCACCATTATTGATCAGATAGAATGACAGTCAACTTTTCAATATTTACAAAAAATTAGATGCCTCATGCCTGTGTTAATGACACTATGTTGCTGATTGCTATGTTGTTGGATTGTAACTTGTAAGTCACGTGATCTTGCTTCATTTTTGCAGGGCTGTACGTCATGTTTGGCCTCGCTCTTTGGAGCATTTTAATTTGGTGGAACCATCTCAAGACATGCAGAGAGCTGGACAAACCCTTTTGCAAGGTAAACACTAAACAATTCAGCCTTTTTCCAATATGCTTATTTCATTCATTAAGTGGATTTGTTTGAAGGCCTCGCCTTGACTAGGTATCTCGTGTGCACGTCATTCTTGTTTTTCGTATGACCTAGTTTGCAAATGCATGGTTGTAATATACATTTATAAACAATTATACTTTTTGATGTAACATTAATGATGATGAAAACCATAGTTCAAAAAGCGGAAAAGCGGTCAGCTTTTCCATTGACCGCTTTTTCAGCTTTGAGCGCTTTAGCGCGCTTAAAGCTGAAAAAGCGGTAGTGGCATTATTGTAAATAATGCTAATTTTTTTAAAAATATATATAAAATATATATAAACCTGTAATTATTCAAGACATCATCCAAATTATTTGAAAAACATTTACAAGTCATATAACCTAATCATCTAGACGTGCACCAATATCTATATTATCTCTTAAAATTTCTTCCATTTCATTCATGCAATGATGAAATTGGGATTCAGTTCCCATATCTCTAGGGTTTTGGAAGAAATAGAAGTGAGAGTGATAAAGGAAATTAGGGTTTTATTAGAAGGGTATTGGGTTTATATAGTTAGATAGAAATTGGAGGGGTAGGAAGGGAAATTAAAATAGTTTAAGTTATTTCACATGGGTAATGGGTTGCCCCAACCCAATAACCCGACCCGATAACCCGTCCAGAAAAAGCGTTTTAGAAAGCGGTCCTGGAGGACTGCTTTGCCGCTTTAAGCTAAAAAAGCGACGCTTAAAGCGTCGCTTTTTGAACTATGATGAAAACATATTAATGTATGGACGTGATTCCCTCAAACATGATTTAAGATGCAAGTACAAAGACATTTTTTGCTTACCTTTGCATGAATTATTTTCAAAGCGCAAGATACATTCGCTATTTGATATTCAGAGGGATCTAGATCTTGATCAGTCTTCAATCCATGAATATGCATATCTGTAATTACAACTAATGGGATTTTTTGAAAACCATCTGTTAGATTCTAAGTTCTAACACACTATTCTCCTGGCACACTTGAGACTGTTGAAACCTTAAAGAGGCTCCAGTCTTCCAGAACTCCATGGACAAGTAGAGAAAGTTGAACGAACTTATTGAAGAAGCCGATTAAGGATGAATCTAGATATTTAAGAGCAAATCTGCAATGAGACGAGGATTGGAATTATGCTTATTAATAGTGTTTACTGCTTCTTATGGATTTTAATGCTGTCTAAACTAATGCGATTTCTTTTACTTTTTACTTTTTACTTGTTAATGCCTACTTAAACAATTAAATCCATGCTACTTTTCATTTTTAATGCTCCACTTAATAATAATTTATGATATGTTAAGATAAGTTGCATGATATAGTGTATTTTAGGGCAAGCATTGAACACACATTAGCCTCAAAAGCATGAAAGTGCAGGATGTCGGCACACCATATCTGATGATCTTAAACTTTGTCCTCAATGATATTTTTTGATGAATATTCAGAATGCTGATTGCATTATAAGTTTATAACGTGTAAGGACTAAGGGTTATTTATTAGAGAAAGTACTGTAAAAGTTTGTTTGTATCAATTGCATTAATAATTTTATTCGTAAATCATAATTTCTCAGGAATCAAACGTCCTTGATTTTTTTTTCTTGACAAAAAAACATAATATTTATTTTAAATAGGTTTGAAAAATATTCCATTTATTCAAAGCTTTGAAAGCATTGAATTACTCCATAGAAAGCTTAAGAAGACGGAGAGGAAACATGACCTAGTGATCTCAGTAAGTTTTACTGATTTTATTTTTCACCTATTTCTTTATGTTTGTGCCTATGATAATATAATGCTTCTGAACAGTAAATATTTTTATTATTTTTGTTGGAGTGCTTGGCTAGTTGACTGCTTGTAATTAATAAATGGAATATTTGAGCTTGTATCTAGTATCTTTTTTTTTATGAATTAAAGATTTCGTTTCTGAAAATAAAAGAGGGGCAATGCCCGGGATAGAAATGTAGGGAAATGTAAACATAAAATGTAACGCTAAATACAGAACATAAAATGCAAAATAACATTGTCATTCTCTTATATGGCTAGAACCCTGGCTAGTTGGCCATAGACTGGTGCCTCAAGAGGTTGGACTCCCATATGAATATAGCTTGAGTTTCAATCTGTAAAAGATTGCTCTTTTTATAGGGTGTGGCATCATATGCATTACTCACATCCCTCAGAATTTCTCTGCTGATATTTTCCGGTGGTCTTAGAGTGTGTTGTTTTAATCTCCTATTCCTTTCGCACTGTATGTGCCAGGTTAGGGAACCTAATGCAAGCCAATGAGTGCCCCGGCAACTGGTTTTGTGTGTGGATTTTTCTATATTTTCCATAATGTCTCTAATTTTGATGTTATCGAAGGGTGAAGGGGGGTTCTGTCCTCAATATATCTAGTATCTACTTCTAAAAGAAAATGATAGATATTAGATAATACCTATTAACCATGGTGATTAGTTTGTAATTAGTACGATTTGTTACTTTTTAGATCTACTTTTCTGTTATTTTCAGTAGATGGTGCTCCACCACCTTATAATCCAGTATAAATGGAATGGATTTCCTAACATTCTTGAATCTTTCATTCTCTACCTTGGTATTCTTCTCTCATTCTCTACCTTTATATTCCACCTTCAACATGGCCCATCGCTAATTGGGAAGTCATCCTCCGATCCTGTTTTCGCTGCTCTCTCCTCTGAGAAGGAAGGGTCTCACCTAGATTCATCGATCAAGGTCACAGCGATGAATAATTTGAAGTGTGCCACTCTGGAGAAAGACTACTTTGGATGGAAGGCCAAATTCTCCCCTCCTGCGGGGAAAGGTTTAAAAAGTGCCAGTTAAATGACTGACTGGTGGAAGAGGTTTAAGGCTGGGTTTGCCTGATTCGAGTTTCACAAGCTCGAGCTTTTTCTTTTCTCATTTAAAATACAAACGAGTTGAGCTCAAACCCGGCTTGATAGGCCAAAACTTGACTCTAATTTTCGGATTGGTAATATTTATCATTTAAAATACAGTGGGATGTGAGCACTGCATATGGTGTCACACCCTATAAGAAGAGCAATATGTTACAGATTGAAACTCAAACTAGATTCCAATGGGAGTCCAATCTCTTTAGGAATCAATCCATGGCTACCTAATGCCGTAGACATAGGCCATAGCTCTATAAGAGAGTGACAATGCTACTACATTGTTTATTTTACATTATGCTTTACTAGCTGTATTTTCATTTCCCTACATTTGTAATCGGACAAACGAGCTTTTTCTTTTGTCACTTAAAATACCAACGAGTTGAGCTCAAACCCGGTTTGATGGGCCAAAATTTGACTCAATTACATCTCTAATTTTCGGATTGGTAATATTTATCATTTAAAATACTGAGGAATGTGAGTACTGCATATGGTGCCACACCCTATAAGAAAAGAAATCTGTCACGGATTGAAACTCAAACTAGATTCCTATGGGAGTCCAATCTCTTTAAGAATCAGTCCATGGCTACCTAATGCCAAAGACATAGCTCTATAAGTGAGTGATAATGCTACTACATGGTTTGTTTTGCATTATGCTTTACTAGCTGTATTTTCATTTCCCTTTTGTTTTATGAAATCAAAGTCTTATGCACTTGGAGAGATATCTTCTGTGAGTGATCGAATTACCATAGTCCGACAGCTCTGGGATCTTACTAAAGATGTCTTGGTATGATGTTAATCTTGTTGATTTTTTTAGTTTTCAATGTCTCCTTGTGAGCATATTATTTATTTTCATCTAAATAGCGTATGACATCGAATGAAGGTTCTTGTTGAGCCAGGAACTCCTCAAGGGTTTAAAATCATTTCTCAAATGCGATCTCATATTCTATGGATGTCAAAGAGGGTAAGCTGATCAGTGCACTTTCGTTTTGCATTTTCTTCATTTATAATTAAGCCATTTCGATCATTTTTTTAAAATCTTACTATTTTCTTCTTATTATCCCAATTATTTTATGCAGACTCATATGATAGCATATGTATGTATGCTGTTTTTCCAAGCTTTAAAAACCGACGGTTAACCGGCTGACCGGTAAAAAATCCAAAACTGGTAGCCGGTTAGTTGGAGCGGTTTTGTGGGTCAACGGGTCGGGTCTGAACCGTACCCGACCCATTTTTTAAAACCAAAAAATTATTTTAAAGCCAAAAATTTATTTTTATGCCAAAAATTTATACATTGGTCCATAAAAAGAGCTATATTATTTTTAATAAAAGCTCCTCCCACTTTTAAGACTTCATATTTGTTTTAGACAAAATGAATGTTTATTTATAGACCAACCTTCTTTGTGTTTTTTAAATTCTATCGATGTGGGACTAAAAATGTGTAGTTAAAAATATTATAAAATATTCTTTGTACTTTTTATGAATGTGGGACTAAATAAAGTGTACATGTGTTATAGAGTATTTATTTAACACATGTATACATTGATAGAATTCAAATAGTACATGTGTTAAATAAATACTCTATAACACATGTACACTTTATTTAATCCCACATTCATAAAAAGTACAAAGAATATTTTATAATTTATTTAACTACACTTTTTTAGTCCCACATCGATAGAATTTAAAAAACACAAAGAAGGTTGGTCTATAAATAAAGATTCATTTTGTCTAAAACAAATATGAAGTCTTAAGAGTGGGAGGAGCTTTGATTAAAAATAATATAGCTCTTTTCATGGACCAATGTATAAATTTTTGGCCTTAGTGAATTTAAGAAGAAATTTGTTTTACGAAAATACCCCTATCGGTTAACCGGAAAACCGGTCAGTCAGAACCGGTTTTTAAACCTTGGTTTTTTTATACAAAATGTTTTAGTATAGAAGATTAAAGATTTTATTTTAGGATTTTAACGTTAGAAATCACAATGGGTTCGATCTTCTTATCTCTTGAGACAAGCAATGGGTTTTCTTAAATCGATGATTCCTTCCTACAACCTTATAAAGAGTGATCTTGTAAGATGGAAGAAGTGAAGAACCTCTTACATTATATTTTGGGATTTGATTTGAACCTTATGTGCTTTTGTTTTTGTTTGACCTTGCACTTAGTTAATTGATGAAGAGGTAAGGCTAAAGTATAAAGTACAATAAATTACTAATTTAGTATATCAATTTTATCTTATATTATATGCAATTTTAATATATTAAAAATATTACTTGGAAAAAAACCACCTATGCTAGCATATGCTGGTATGTGAATCTGGCCACAGTATAGCTGCATACCTGCAAAAAACACCTTGTATTTTCCAGCATGATTAGATTTGAGCTCGACTAAAACCCTATCTTTTGTTATAAATATACATGCAATGATGCAAATAACATTTGCATTACTTATGCCTTGCAGAAATGTCGAAAAAAGAATGATGGATCTGTTAATGCTTCTCTTAACATTGATAATATTGTTGAGGACAAGGAAATGGAAAAACATGATGCATTCGTTGTTGCTCCTGTGAGTGCAGTGTTCTGTGGTTTTTATTATTTGATTCATGTAATCATCATACAGTAAAGCACTGTTTTTGCAGTGTCCTCATGATGGACGATGTCCGTTGGAGAATACAGCAAAATACTGCCATTTTGCTCAGCGATTGCAGAGGACATCAGTTCAGCGTGCGTACAAAGTATGAATCCGCGTTTTTCTGTACATCATACTTAGCTTTCTTTTGTTAATATTTAGTAATATTTTATTGGTACAACTCTATAGTGTCGCAACAGTGAAAACTGAAAACTTCTTCACCAAGAGTAAGAACTGAGAACCATCAGAAAGCTTTTAACGTAGTTGTATAAGTTTCCGTACACTTTTAGATATCAAAAAATTTGGAATGTGACCATTAAGGACCAGATTTTAAAATATAAATGATCATTAACAGTCTACAAAATTAGCTCCAAGTCTTTAATTGTTGGGAACAGAGGACTAGTTGGAGTTTATTATTGACAATTTGACATGATGTCAAAGAACTGAAGCTAGAAAATTTTCCTTTAGGTAAATGGTAAAATAAAAACTATTTCAATTTTGAACATGGAAAATTGGAAATGAAACTGTTTTATAATTCTATTCACTCTGTCGAAGTTCTATGTTTTAATCATTGGGTTGATCTTATGGTCTACAGCATTCAAAGTGTGGTGTATCGTTACGTGGTTTTGAAGATGAAAAATTCTGCTTTGTTGCTTTGAGACGTGGATCACGACCAGTGTAAGAATTTGGTTTGCAAATTATTATAATCAGTTAATCACAACGGTTGTATTTTGTTGAATGGAAGATTCATACAATCATTTTTTTCCCAATCTATTGAGAAATAACATGCTTAATTTTCTTGGGTTACAGTACTTATATTTTTACTCAACTATAACCAATCTGGAGTGCTTAAATTTATAAAATTATTTATTAAGCATAATTGTTCAAGCTTTTTCATGCGACGCATATGCGACCATACGCTCCAGCGCATGTAGGCATTTGCCTTCATGCGCTGGAGCGGGTTAGGCGGATCCGGGCCAGATCTGCCTAACCCATTTACCCATTTATAATAATTAAAAAAGATGGGAAGAATTTTAGAAATCCCAACCTGACCAGATCTGGCCACCTCCAGCCTCCTCCAGAGCCTTCTTGCAAGCATCGTCCAGATCTGTCCGCCTCCAGCCTTCCACTCCCTAATCCTTGCTTTTGAAAGTAAATACCTAAACCCTAAATACTAGGGTAAATATTATATTTTTCTTCTCTTTATCTACTATTATATTTTCTTAAAACTAAGTACTATTTTACTAATATTTTGAAAATACAGGTAATTATTATAATATTTAAACAATACAGGGAAAAAAATGTAAAAAATCCCATATTTTCATGGGACGCCTAGGCGTCCATGCGGTCAGGGCCATCGTTTGACCGCATGGCCGCCTGAAAAACATTGTAATTGTTTTACATGTGTTATTATTTCAATTGTTTGTTGTTCTCCCATTTTTTCAAAAAAAATGCACATTGACGGAACAAATCCCACAAAACAACAATAATGATCAATGTACATGCACTTTTTTAATGAAAATAGTATGATCCGATACACACCTACCTTGACATGTTCGTTTCCTATTTAAATTATCTGCAGAAAAGCTTGGCCATTGGATGGAATGAATCTTGAAACATTGAAGGAACAAAAAGTAGCCAAGCGGAATGCTCAAGATTCCATTATTGATAAAGGTATGAACTTCCATCGAAGTTATTCATTTTTTTCTTTTCATATTCATTCATTTGCATGGGTAGAGTGACTAGTGATTTTTCTTGAAAGAAGACCAAATAGTCATCGACCAAATTTAATAAGCATGTAATGTTAAAATGATCGAGTCCAACTAAACATCTAAGATTTTAAGCAATTGCCATATTGCATACAGTTCCAAAAGAAAATCAAATTGCATCAGACATTGAAGAAGAGGAGCACATAACTGTCGAAGACAATTTGATTCGCTTTGCATCTGACAATTCAGAAGCTGACGAGACAGATGATGATCTTGAAGATATAATAGAGAGAGATGGAGTTACTCGTGCAGATCTAGGAGGAGGATGGGGACGTATTGTGCACACTCCTGCACGCAGAGGGAGGTTAGTAGAGATAAATGTTTGCCGAAGCACTAATCGTGAATGCTCGGCCGGTGCCTTTGATCGTGTTGTGCTTACAAAGACATATGATCCTACTCTACATTTGCAAGCCAAAAAATCTCTCTGGGGTGATTTGTGGCCTTGTGGAGATGCGACGCAATAAGAAAAACTGGAAATGAAACATTTCATTAATCGGGTGTGCTGTTTATTGAACAAAATATTTAATTAACTCACATGAGTCATGAATGTGGACAAGAATGCAGACAAATAAAGTTATGTATCCATTTTCTCTCAGTTATATATACTTTCTATCGCTTCTGATTTGGGATTTGGTAAATAGTGTTATTAGTTTTATGTTTTCAATTTAAATTTAATATTATATTGTGAAATTGAGGTGCATTCATGAATATTAATGGCAAAGGAATTAATCTTGCGATTTAAAAAAAAAAGATCCTTTTTGTTTAAGAGAATTAAATTGATCCTTTTTGTTTAAATTCGATCCTAGCTAGATCTCTTAGGCCTTCCTAACAAAAATCGATCTTGAGAAATTAATTATAAAATGAAATGACCCAAATGAATCTTAGATCTCCGGGTGGCCGCACGTTTTTGCTTAACGAGGGGTGAACTTGCAACTTGCAAGTCCACACGTTTGCTTTAGTGATGGAAGTGCGGTGAGCCGGTGAGCCAGCATCCACTTTGTGACTTAATTTGGCCGGTTTCCACTTTCCGTGGTGGTTGATGGAGGCCAGATGAGCTAACATTCCTTTGATTAATCGACAAAATTAATATGTAAAATATATATATTGAGTCGACTCACCTGGATTAATTTTGACTCTACCTGGATTTTTTTTAATGCTGCAACAAAGAAATGTCATATATTAGACCTTGAAATGCGGTAGAATATATATAAAGGTTCATATTTTACGAAATGTTTGTTTTTTTGCGTTTTTAATTCCATTATCCTAATTATTATTATTATTTTCGTTTTCGTTTTCTAATAATTTTATGTAAAAACAAACTACATCACAATTTCACAAATGTCATTGGGAGAATAATATATTGGTATATTTGAGTGAAAATTAGAAAAAGAATTGGTTTTAAGAGTTAGAATAATTAATTATCTACTGCTAATCTACTAAATTTACGTACTACTACTGTTAATCTATCTCGTTTTGTATTCCGCGGACATATATAATGCGTCATCTCTTAATACGTCAAAATGCATCGACGTCGTCATCCACACCATTCATCTCTTATCAAAGCTTAGCATTTTGTCACTTACGAACAACACCTTACACAGATTTCAAAACTTTATATTTGAACATCACATTAAATATCATAACTTTTTTAACCTCACTATCTACCCTTCCCAATCACTTTCCTTGATTTGCTTCCCTGAAAATAGCATTCCTCACTATCAAATAATATTTCTAATTTGCTATTGCAAGTTAATTTATTCACAAAAATTAAATTAACTTTGAACTGGGGAATATAAAGCACATCTTTTAAAATTATATCTTTAGATAGAGTTATTGTCCGGGTTGATTTTACTCTACATGTTTCACCACTAGAAATGGTGACAAAGTGCTCTTGCTTCTCAGTTGGAAGCTGATCAAAGAACTGGAGATTTCCAGTCATGTGCTGGGAGGCTCCAGTGTCTATGATCCATTCTTTAATGAAATCAGTTGCATTGCAAGCATAATCATATAAATTTCTGAATTTTAAAGCACTAAAATTAAAATTCATACCATTGGACTTATTCAAGAATTGTTTTAGCATAAGGAGCTCCTCACTTGATAGACTTGGCAAAGTAGAAGCGGAGGCATGATTTGCATTTTCAGTTTTGGCTTTTTTATTCTTGTACTCCTTGCCATTGTCTTTTTTATATTTTTCTGGAAATCCTACTATGTGAAAACACTCCTTTCTTGTATGTCCATAGTATTTACAATTATCGCAATGCTTAGAAGTATCTAACTTCTTTCCACTCTTGCTGAAAATTCCTTTCTCTTTCTCTTTTTCTTCTTCTTTTTCATTAGCTTTCTTAGCAAAGAAAGCAGAAGACTCTATTTTTTCAGTTCTATCTCTGAAATCTGTTTTCTGTTGTTTCTCCTCCTGAATTATCAAATAAAATACCCTACTCATGCTAGGGAGTTCATCATATGAAAGGATCTGACCTCTCAAACTTCTGAAATTCTCATTCAGTCCTAAAAGAAACTGATGGATCTTATCTTTTTCTAATTTTTCATTGAACTTTGGGATGCATAGATTACAAAAGTCACAATCATATAGTTCTACTTTTTGATTCCATAATGACTTGAATTTATCATAAAAATCAGTAACATTATTAGAACCTTGATGTAGATTATTTAGTTCATACCTGATTTGATTAGACTTAGGAGCATTCTCTTGTTTATACCTTTCTTGCAAGTCTGTCCAGGCTATATATGCTGTCTCAGTATGCATTAGGGTGGAGGCAATCTGTGGAGTTACTCCATTCACAATCCAGGATAAGACTAAACCATTCACGGTTTCCCAAGCTTCAAAATCCTTGCTTGTATTCTCTGGCTTTCTTATATTCCCATTTATAAAAGAAATTTTCCGCCTAGAGAGAAGGGATAACCTCATCGCATTCGCCCATGTTGTGTAGTTTGATTCTCCCACCAATTTGTCTGAAACCATGGAAGCTCCAGGGTGGTCACCGGAATTTAAGTAATATATCGATTCCCTATCATTCAGAGCAGATGTGTGATGAGAAGATCTTTTCGATTTTCTGGAATGGTGCGGTCTGGAATGATGGGAAGATTTCCGGTGATGTTTATCTGGCATTAGCGGACTTCGGCGAGCTGAAGGAGACCCGAAGTTCAAGCCTAGGACTGTCGCTATGGAGCTAGAATCATCGTCGGACGTACTCTGTTTATCGGAGGGCGTCCTTGCAACTTCTTCATTCTTTGACGCGGAAGGATGGCTGGATTTTTCTCCGACTGATACCATATTAAACTCGAGGATGTGATTCCGTGAGGGTTGCTCGCCGGAATCGCCCAATTGCTCGCCGGATGGCTTGAGGCAAAAGAGGGCAAAGACTGGATAGTCGTATAAACTACCCTAAAAGTATAGTTGCAATAGTAAACAAAGTTTACTGTAGAAAGAGGGGGAAATGAGTGGAAAATGTTATATCTTAAATATTGATTAACCAATGTATTTATACTAATACAGACTTAATGAGATATTAAACAACTTTAACTAACTTCTTGTTGGGACAGACTGCTAACACAAACTGTTGGGCTTCTTTAATTCTTGGCTCATCGAGTATTTCTTTTAATGGTGAAGTTGCAGCTTAGTCCCCAAGATTCTCTGCATCAATCTATTCTTCAAACATTAAACCTGTAAACACCTTGTAGTTTCATGAACTACAAGTAGATCTAATTACAGAGTTAACTGTATTTTAGTATTTTGAATGTATAGACTGATCTTGATCTAATTACTTCTTTACTACTACTGTTAATCTATCTCGTTTTGTATTCCGCGGACATATATAATGCGTCATCTCTTAATACGTCAAAATGCATCGACGTCGTCATCCACACCATTCATCTCTTATCCTAAGCTTAGAATTTTGTCACTTACGAACAACACATTACACAGATTTCAAAACTTTATATTTGAACATCACATTAAATATCATAACTTTTTTAACCTCGAACTGTAATTCAATAAATGTTGATTTGATATGATATGTAAGGTAAATTTTTTAAAGTGAATAAGCACGATTCAATTCCAATGAGTTTTACAAGATATAACATGGACAACGTACAAAGAGGTACTTCACCATTAATATCAAAATAAATAAAAAATTATTTAAACAACATTCGTACGTTTCGATAGTACTGTCAAGTCTGACCATATTATACGAACAGTACGGTGAATATCAGAACCCATCTTTACAATGGTAATAATGCATTTAGCGCACAGCATATTGAACAATGACACATATGAAGTGCACTTTATATAATTAAGCATCCCAATGCAGCAATGCTTGCATTTTATGGTAGGTGTAAGTCGATTTGAACTTCCTTTCAGTAACTTTTATATCAATGGTTTTGATACACTGTACATGTTTGATAGCTTTGGTTCAACTTTTTAATCGATAGTTCCTTTATTTCCACATGTTCCATAATGGCAAAAGAAATTTAAAGTGCATATATTAATACAATAATTTTTCAGTGAGCTCAGCATAGAGTGAGCTCAAAAACGCTCACCCTATCTGAGCTGTTGGATATTGTTGAAATTCATATGAACCGTCAGTTTATTTTATTATTTTTTAATCTTTTGGTGGCATACATCTCCATACATTTAATGAGTTTTTTCTACCTGCTTAGAACCTATAACCTTACTTTTTCTGAAAATTATACTTTATGTATATAATTTCTTCCATACTTTCTTCTTCCATGCTTTCTTGACTACTATTTTTTTCATACTTTTTTTCTTCCATACTGCCATACCTATTACCCTACTTGTTCTTTTTTTTCATCTCACCGATCGTCGGAGTAGCTGCAACTCATTGAATAGCAACCACATCAATCATATATTATAATTCAAAAACAAATAAGATCGAGTGAAGGACTCAAGGAAGTTGCGATTGATGGAGAATCGAACCTCTTCTACGCAAGTGCTGTGATCCGCTATGAGTTGCAGCGATATTAAACGTGAAAACCCATCGTCGGCGTCGACGATCTTATCGTATGGATTTTCCTCGTTTATTTGTTCCAAGTCAAGACAATCCTTAATTACCAACTCCAACCCAAATCCCAAGCCCTGATTTCCTGTCAAGAACAGCATGGTTGTCGCCGTTCATCAAAAATACTTTTTCCCCCAAAATAAATGAAACAAATCCCAAAACAAACAAGAACGGACAACGGATCTTGCTGATTCCCGCTGATCGATCCCAGCAGGCTCAAAGAGTGTGGGTGTGACCTCTAGGGAACGCACGGGAAAGGAAGACATCACGGACACGCGGAGAATGGCTACGACAAACGGGAACGGATGACGACTGGGAGTGACATCAGTGAGTATGAGAAGAATGGAAGGAAATGAAGAAATGAGAGGGAAATATCAAATATATGATTGTATGTAGTATAACCAAAAATTTATCACTAACCTAAAAACTTTTTATCTCATAAATAAATTGTACAAATCTATATCATTAATAGACGGACGGTTCACATTTCTCCATCCAGATCGAACAGTTGACAGACTAAAGTACTAATGAGCTTATATAAATTGAGTCTTTGTGAATTTTATTCTATATTAACATTTAAAAGTTAAACTTCCAACAATTCATTTATTTTAGAGCTTAATAGTGACATTTATCAATTAATTAGGTTAATCGATTTTGTGTTTCTACATTGATCCGATTATTTTATGGGACATATTGACCAAGATTCAAACATAAGTTTAACATACGTACGGACAGGAGTAGAATATTTATGGGTAATATTATAATTACGTAATGTTATTGCGTGCAATCTTTTGGTTGAAGCATATATATGTAAATAATGTAGTAACATTAATTACTAACATGCGCATGCATGCTAGGCTGCTAGCTCTAGAAAAATATATGTTCCAATCCATGATTGCTTATATATATTAATTAATTTTAATTTGCGACATGAAAAGAAATAATTAACGAGTAGATAGATTGAGTTGGAGTTAATTATAAGTGAGTACGTACGTGAGATTACAATATAATTAAGATATATATAGATAGATATATAGATAGATAGATGTAGAATACGAGGAATTGAATAGAATTGAATGATCTAAGTGGTGTACTTCATACTTGTTATATACTTGAATACTTCATACTTAATTGTGTAGTTATGTGGTGTCGGTTATTCATTTTATTCTATATATAAATATTGGATCTTCTTGTATGTCACTCCATTTGTCCAACTAGCTAGTGAGTGATATCTTTGTTGGATGATCGTCTGATCGAGCAAGCGACCTACCTAGCATTAAAAATAAATAACAAAATTAATGGTCGGACCCTGTAGGGGAGTGGAGTAGGTGGGCCGTCCGTCAGATCACATGAGAATATTTAGAATGTCAAAGTCAAACCCTAAAAGTCAAGGAATGTTGTCTCAGCAATCCCACCGATCAAAGACAACTGCCAAGAGTCAAGATTCAAGAACGTGTGTTTTTTATATATACAGAAATTAAATTAAATAATCCAACAGTTTATTGAAATTGAAACTTGACCGGCCGGCCGGCGAACTGACAACTCTTAACAACTATTAAGAGAAGAGAAGAGAAGAAATGAGATATATATATATATATCGATATCTGATATATATTCTGAACACATGCATGCAGCAGCAGCAGTTATGGTAATATAGAGAATTAATTAATTAGAGATCGATCGATCGATCGATCGAGTTGTGATTGATGATCGAGAAAAAGGCAGGCCAGGGATCGATTTTATAGAAATAATTTTCTAGGTAGGTAGCGTTCGATAAGATGATCACTCGTCTCTCGATCGATGAGTGATGATATCCACCGAATCAATTTAATTCTTAGTGCCGATTAGATCGATTTATATATAATATAGAATTCTTAGTGGCGATTGGATAAATTAATTACCCACAAAAAAACATTTAAATCAAACACACACACACACTCTCTCTCTCTCTAGATCTCAACTACAGTGAAGAGGAGTCAAGACAGATCGATGTGGTCTGCCAACTCACATGAACTCACCTTCCTCTCACATCTCGCACTCTCAATATATATACCTTGCATCTACAGATCGATCGAACAAGTGCAACAACCGAAAGAAGGAGGAAAAGAAGAACAAAACCGCTCCGACCATGGATA
This sequence comes from Zostera marina, assembly GCA_001185155.1. Lineage (NCBI taxonomy): Eukaryota > Viridiplantae > Streptophyta > Magnoliopsida > Alismatales > Zosteraceae > Zostera > Zostera marina. The sequence goes on along the minus strand of LFYR01002205.1, from coordinate 118,600 downwards.
CCCCTCAATGGACTCAGGTAATTTAAATCACAAATCCGACCATGGAAACTACTCCGTCCGTCCGTTTCTATTTTGTTCCATCCTCCGACCCCTCCTTCTCACTGTACTAGTTATCTAGATCTTTAAAGATTGATCCAATTAAAGGGGAAAAAGAAAAAGATATGTCGAGATGATGATGTGGTTTTTGAGTTGTGCAAAGTAGATTGATTTATGGATAGATAGGTAGATATATAGATCGAGTCATAGAGAAGAAAAGAAAAGAAAGATAAAGAGAAGAAAAAAAATCCATCTTTTTAATTTGCAACAAAAGCTTCTTCCGGCCTCCTGCAATTTATTTGTTTGTCTGTTTGTTTGTGATCGAGTTAGCTTTTGGTTTTCTTTCGATCCATGTACATCGTCCATCCTCTTGTTTAGTTGTTTGAGATAAAGAAAGAAAGAAAGAGTTTAGAAAAGGAAAAAAGAAAAAGGAAAAAGAAAAGTTTTGGGTGTTTGGCTTTCATTTCCACTTTTACTACTAGACCTCCTCACTCTTCTTTTTATGCTTCTGTCAGCTGCTGTGCGTGTGTTTAATGTTATTGTGCATGTTCTGATGTTGGTGATTGTGCAGGAAATGATGTTGGTGAAGCCACCTTGTTCATTGTCCATGGAGGAGATGATGGTTTCTTCTTCATCTTCTACACGACCACCACAGCAGCTTGTGGAGAGAAAAACGAGACCGCAGAAGGAGCAAGCATTCAGCTGTCCAAGGTGCAACTCTACGAATACAAAGTTCTGCTATTACAACAACTACAGTCTGACACAGCCAAGGTACTTTTGCAAGACTTGTCGAAGGTACTGGACCGAGGGTGGTTCTCTAAGGAATGTTCCCGTGGGTGGAGGTTCAAGGAAAAACAAGAGGCCCTCCTCCTCTTCGTCGTCCAATGCCAACACATCTACGTCGTTGCTTACCAACGCCTCCGCATTCCACTCATCAATATCAAACCCTAATTCGAAGAAACTGGCCATCCAACAAATCCCCAAATTCCACGACCTGAACTTGGGTTTCCCGAATCTTGTCGGAGATCGTCTGCATCCGTTTCAGAGCCTGAATATGAATATGAATATGAACATGAACATGAACATGAGCATGAACATGGGAGGCATCGTTAACAATCCATCGACTTGTGCAAATGGCAATGTCGGCGCTGTTTTGAGGAGGAGTGGCGGGATAGTGAATCCATTCGTTCCTTTACCAATAGTCCAGGAACACGAGAGCGGTGCAGTAGTTTACCCAAGTGGAGTTGGAGGTGGGTTAATAGTTGTGATAATTGTTGTGATAATAGATGGATAGATAGAGATAGTGCTTCTGCAGAAGCAGGTCTAAAATTAATAATGATTAAATGACGAGTAGATTTCCCTGTGTGTGGATGGTGCAGGTGGGTTCGATGGGAACAACGTGCAGGATGGTGCAGGTGGTAGTAGTGGAGGAGGTAGTAGACTACTGTTCCCTTTTGAGAACTTGAGGCAGGTTTCTTCGACAAACCCTAGTGAACATCATGAGTTGGATGAGAATACTAGGGGACAAGGAGGAGATTCTTCTGCGTTTTGGAATGGAGCAATGGGTGGTGGTAGGACAGCATGGTAGTACGTACTATTCACTGTTCATGCACTCTATATTCGATCGATTACTTAAATAAAATGCGTGCGCTGCGCCATTTGCCATTTGCCATTCGCCTTTGGATTGATTATATACATAACCCAATATAGCATGTCGATTGATTACCTCAGGATTGATTGATTGATTGTTTGTTTTTTCTTTTTTTTTCCTTCTAATTATTCCATAGAGACTTCACCTGTTGATCGAGTGGCTGGCAGGTGAGTAAGAGTTATATGGTGCATATTATATATTTTGTTTTGTTTATACTTTATACATGGTGTGTTGATGTGTGTGTATTTTCTTTGCATGGGAACAAAGAAGAAAAGCAAGCTATAGCAGTATTAGCAAGCAAGCTAGTTATATGTACAGTGATGTAAGGCAGTCTGATGTTCGATCTGTGTTGTTGTTTGCAGTCTTTACAATTACTGTTCACATGTGATCAATAGATGTAGGGTTTGATGTCGACAGTTGGACAGTAGAAGAATCTATCTATCTATCTATATAATATACACACACACAGAAACACAGACACACTGTGTCTGTGTTCTATCTACATTTGTACTGCACAGAAACTCAAGCAGAAAAACCTAGATTGGAATTTCCGTGGACTCTACTATTTTAATTAAGCTGCACTTTTAATTTTAAGAAAGAAGCCTCTTTATCTACTGTAAGTCTGTAACCTACTCACCTACTACGCACGCATCACTCATCACCCTTTATTTTAATTCAATATTGTCAAATCACATATATCGCTTTTTTTTTTTTTACCCTCCCCTCCGATCGATCCGTCAACAAACAAGGTCAGGGGACAACTGGACAAGGTAAGTAAGTAAGAACACTTGGATCTCTTCGTCCATCATTCGATCACTATACGCGTGTTCTTCCTCAAACCCTACTTAATTGCCTAATATATTTAAACGGGCCCAATACACAGACTCACAACACTGACAGACTGCAGAACATAGTCACGTACGTACATCAAACTTCAAACCTAATTCGATCATAACAACAGCAATAGAAGCCAACAGTGCAATACACAACACTACACGGCAAATGCAACACAGCATGTGCCCAACATCAAAGGATCGGAAAATAAACAACTGACCAAATTAATTAATTTCAATCTACCTGCTTCGACTAATTAAAGCAGCCTCCTGCAATTCATCCATCGATTCATTTCTTCTTTTATCCTCTACCCCCCCTTCCGTTTTTACTCATCTTTCCGACTCTTTGCATTTGTCAGGATTGAATTAGTTAACTCCATGCACGTACATACAAAATTACAAATATACAATGATACAACCCCCAACCGCTTCGTTTCAATTATAGACAGTTTACAAATCTCAGTAATTAACAAGACACATGTCCTACCTGCCACATTGCACGCCCAATATTTTTTCAATTTTTACACCACCTCCCTGCTCCCTCTAAATTTTTACTATAATTTTGCGAATTGTGTAGTCAAAGCCCCAAAACAGAGCCAAAGCCCCAAAACCAATCCGATCTAGATTGGACAAAGATGAAGAAATTGCTGAGAGTCCCATTTTTGTCTCATCATCACTATGAGACAACTTTATACACAATATATATCATATATAGCTGTCTCATGACTATGACTCTACGTTCGTACGTTCTTCATTAAATATTCAACAATCTCTAATGATATTCAGGAATGGCAGAGAAGGAGAGAAATGAACAAGAAACAATGAACCGGATCAAGGACAGTTGAACGACACTGAGCCCGGTCCAACCGTAAATTGGTACCACCAAAGCGTTATCAGGATTATCTAATGGGCTAAGATCGAGAGGTCAAACCACGATCAGAATACAGATTTTAATTAAATTGCAATCAACACCTTAAGTAGTTAAATAGCAGCATTTTAAATTCAGTAGTAAAAAAATCTGTAATGATTGAAACTAAACCTCTATCGAAAGAAAGAAAGTAAAGTATAATCAAATTCCCACAATCTCGCAAAACACACAACCCTAATCCATTACTGCCGCATTGAGAATTCGATTGAACTACTTAATATCAATTTGGGCTGACTCTTAATATCAGAGATTTACTCCCTCTGCGATAGCCTTGGACACCCGGGATCTCTGATCTGGCTCTAGGGCACTTCTGACCACAAGGTCATTTCGTTTCTGAATTTAACATTCAACTAGCTAGGTGGTTGCTTCTTGCTGCCCCGGACCTTGATCCGAGTAAGTACAAGGTCGGGGTGGGGGAGGAAGGATCTCCTTCATCGACAACTGTCTTCTTGCTAGCACATGTTTTCCTAAAAAATTTCATCCTCGGTAGCCGGCGGTGAGGATTGAAGAGATGTTGAGAAAAAAATATATAGGCTTTTGGATGAGAGAAGACGATGAGGTATTGGAAAGTTTAGGGAAGAACGTTAGGTTTGGAAATGGAAGAAGATAGCGGAAATGGTGAGAGAATCTAGATGGAGTAGGAAGGCAAGTGTTAAACCATTGTTGGTCGTTAACATTTAGGAAAGGATATTTGATCATCTGTTAAGGGGATGGATGGGTACGACCGTAGGAGCTATAGTTGCCTTAAAACTTTATTAAAAATAACTAAATCTATTGTTACTTACACTATCTGGAATGAACGGTTGTGGATGTTTTGTCTGAATTGGACGTCCAAGATCTCAATTAATCTCAAATAAAAGATCTCACCTGAACTCAACCCTAATTAAATATAATACCATAGGATATCGTGTACTTTAGTATTTGTGAATTGTGTCGTTTGGCATTTTTTTACTTTTTTTTTTTTTTTTTTGTTGTTGTTAATATACATTAAATAAGTAAATTAAAATATGATATTCGAATTTTAAACTTTCAAACATCTTAATAGTGTTTATAACCAGCTGGACTAATCAAGTTAGAAAAATCTTGCAGAGAACTATACTATTACATAAACGTTGGTCAGTGACTCAGTGGTCACACCAAATTGAATTATCCCCAACCCAAACTCATCTTATTGAAAAATAAATTTACAATAATAAACACAAAGTTTTAGCTTCATGGTAATTAATGAAATAATAATTGACAGCACTATGAAAAAGATGAAATCAGTGGTTCTATACATCATACATAGATAGGTATCATACAATCTTTAGAAGAAAACAAATTAAAAAAATATTATAACCAGTTGTCGGATTCTATTTTTTCACAGCATGCATCCCTATCAGTTGTTACAAGTCTAGTTTTCTGTATAAAATTCCATTCATCACACATATAGCTGTCAACTGAGGTGGTATTGAGCTTGCTATAGAATTCTCTTGGCATGTTTTATCTGGTTTCATTGCGTTCAACCATTGATTCCAAAAATTCGAACCTTATGCATATTTGGAAACTTTGCCACAACCAGCACAATAACAGCAAGGGTGTTAAGGAGAAGCATAGGTTGTTGATAGTCAGTTGTGTGAGAAGCTATTAAGTACCTGGGGGGAAACAGATTCATCAAAAAAAACAGAGGATCATAAATTCACAGCATTTTTTTAATATTTTGTTATTAATTTAATGTATAAATGTAACCTAGGAAATGTATACCATTTTTTTATTTAGAGCAGATTGACAGAACAAAGGGAAAAAAATTAATCTCTCAATGTAACAGAGGCTAATACACCAAAGCAAAAAAAGTAACTAAAGAACACACAAATGAAGGCTACAGAAATGAATAAAAATGAAAAATTGAACCTTAAAAAAGAGGACAAATCAGGTATTTCTCGATATGATATGTATAAATGTATAATGAACCAATTTACGTACAAATTATGCATTGAGAAATTAAATTCGTCCTGATTCAACTCTATTTTCTACAAATTATGGCATTATGTACACAACATACCTAGAAAATAGTAAACAAGAAAAATTAGTTAAAAATGTTATACTATTAAGTACCTTAACCCAATAATTAAAATGATTAGCATCACTTTCAAGATTAATATTCTATATTTTAAAATCATAATCAACCACACATAACACAAGGTTAGGTTACTCACAGTACAACAGGAACAACAGTCAAGAACTTCCTGTTTTTGGTCAACTGTTTGCCATTGTCCATCTGTTCCCACCACGTCAAAGCATTGTAGATGCCCTGATCTTCAGCAAAAGGGGTGCCCTTCTTCCAATGGAAAAACTGGTACGTTATCTGAACGATAAAAGAAAAAGGTCGAGTAAAAACATGAATTGGGAATCATAACTTAGCATTTGAAAATTTGAAAACGTATTGCAAACTTTTATCTTTTTTTTGATGAATTAAAGCTTTCATTGCTGAAAGTAGGGTAGGGCAGAGTCCAAGATTACATATGTAGGGAAATGCATATACATAGGATATAAATAGTTAAGTAAAAAGCATGTAAAAACAATGTCGTTCTCTTATATAGCTGTGACCATGACTAACTAGTCATGGACTCCCATAAACTTATGTCTTGGATCTCATCTGAGTAAGATTGAGCTTCTTATAAGTTGTGGCATTATAAACGATATTCACATCCCTAATGGTTTTGAACATATTATTCCATGGGGTCCAAAGTTATTCAATGTTGAACTGAGAGTCGAGGCCTTATATTTAGTAAGCTAAATACTTCATTGATATTTAATCATTTGTGTTAAATGTTAATTAATAATTAATATGTTGTGGGACTGAATAATCATATAAAAAATGTAAAGCTAAGTTTCTAGATTTTATTATTTTTATTCAATGGTTAAACCGTTAAACTGGTAATCACAGTTTAAAAGGCACAAGCTTTGGCATTCTAAAACTCCAAAGATCATCCAAGTCCAAGGTCATGCTTTGACAATAGGATCTTTTGGCAGATCCACACCCAGATCAGTCAAAATACCAAGATATGTTTTAAACATAAATAAGGATCTCAACCCCATTTCAACCCATTTACATCCAGGATCATACATCCAATGTTTCTCAAGGGTTTTCAAGAAACCCAGACCTTCCAAACTGCTTTATTCTCTTTCAGAAGGTTCCCGTCCGATCCAATCTTATCTCTTCCTGTTTTGAGTATTTGTCAAATTCCAACCTGTTTCCAATTAATGATTAATTAGTAATAGTTATTTATATAGTCAGCTAATACTTTATTCTGACGAGGATCATGACGAGAACTCAAGGAGGACAGTCGAGAATTTTCAACACAGAAAATAAAATATCGAACATACCAATTGCCAATTGAATGTCCAACGTTAGAACAGAGGAACCACATCCCCAAGGAGGGGGCTCAATAGAAAACTCAACATTCCAGCAAGGCAATCGATGACAATGGCCTTGATATTCTGAAATGCCAGAGGGATCTGCTCTCCCGAAAGACAGACAGAATTGAAGCAAAAACAACTCAACTACTATGGGAAAAGAAAAATGAGGTGTTCGGACTTTGGTCTGATGGAAACAAAAACAAAAAGGGACAAATTCTTTAGTTTTAAGGAGAAGATGAAAAAAAAATGGAATCTAATCAACAATCTTGATTAAGATGATACTGAAAGCAGAGACTGATTGTGATTAGGTTGAAAAAATTCTGTGTGGACTTGTTAACTCCTTAGAACGCACAGACAATATGTCAATATATCCATGTACGACTTACAAATATGAAGGGCTACCGCTTCAATCTAACAGCAGTGCGTGGAGAACACAGCTCGATCCGTCGTCGCCTTCTCTGGGAAGGACTTTCAGCAATAAATAGAACATCAGATGAAAATATGAAATTATGAAAAAGATTGGTTTAGCTCATAACTAGGGTGTCAAATAAAGTTCGGTTCGATCGGCTCGGCTCGCTAAGCTCGGGCTCGCGAGCCCAGCCGAACCCGAGCCTGAAGCTCAAGCTCGTTAAGCTTAACGAGCTGAGCTCGAGCTTGGACATTCCAACGAGTCGAGCCTGAGCCTGAAACTCGGCTCGTTAAGCTCAGTGGGCTCGGTAAGAGGAGTATAATAATAATAAAAAATATTATATTTGGAGAGAATGAGGATATAGCTTAGATGGTAAAATACTTGTTTAGCATGGGAGAGGTTGTGGGTTCGATACCCCACTTCTCCAAAATATTTATTTTAACCTGTAATTTCAGGTTATGTTCGAACTCGAGCCCGGGCTCGCGAGCTTCGAGCCCGAGCCTTGGCAAATCATTAACAAGCCGAGCCTGGATAACTAGCCATTACTACATCTTCCATTTTTTCCCAGCTACTATATCTTCACCCGTCCCAGATGAAGTTATAGGCTAGGCTTTGTATCTTTTTAATAATTGTGCATGGCAGTGTGGTTCTGTTTGCCCAGTATTGAAACTTACCTTATAAGACCCAATTCACTAATTGGGTTCTGCCTGCGTAAGACAGACATCTCCCTTTCCATCTGGTTAGCATTTTTTCTATTCGATTTATCAACTTCCAACATGTCGCGTGAGATTTCTTTCTTCCCGTTATGAGGAGACCAAGATAGTTGATAGGAAGGGATTTAGTTGGGAAGTTGAGAATGTTATGAAGAGAATGATCATTCATACATATTTTATTCTTGCAATGATTCAAATTGGATCTTGCAGAAAGCATTGGAAACGATAGGAGGCTTAATAGGAATTTGCACGGACCCGGACTTTCTCCAGCTAACGGAGGCAGAAAACAACATCATCCAGTCCAGCCAAACATAGGGTCTAGACTGGACGTTAATAGTGGCAAGTGGCAACTACTTGGCTAATCTGGAGAGAAAGAAACGACAGAACAAAGAACAACAGACGAACACCAAAGGAGATAATTCTCAAACAGAATCTGGAGCTGGTGATGGTAATTTACAAAAAGTCCAAATACAAAAATAGTCATACAATAGCAGTGGAGACTCAAGCAATAAACACGTAAGAAGCATCACAGGTAAACCTAGTACAACCGAGAGGAAGCCAAGGCTGACCCTCTTTAGTTAATTAACAATGTAAACTCTATAATTTGAAATTAATGCAACAAGTTACCTTATAAAAAAAAATTATTCTGTTAGTTATTTTAGCTTTTACAGAGTTTGTACTTCATTACCAAAGGTAATGGAATTATAGTATTTAATGAGGTATAATCCTGTAATGAAATCACATTCTTCATTCAATGTTAGGTCTAGCTACTAAAACACCACCCTAAATATTTCCAATGAACATTAAGATTTCCAAAATTTCTTCATTTGTCTATTGTTTTGGAATGATCTTCATTGTTTGAAAAATATTTGATACTCTTCATTTTGACAATTTTCTATTTTAGTACTCCACATTTCCAAAATGCCCCTGCACATTTAATGAAGCTCCTAATATAAAAAAGCTCAAGATGAAAACGATTTTCATTTTGAAGCATTTTAAAATTTAAACTATGCTGGAAACTAGGCAACACAATAAAACTATCTTAAATCGTGATGACAATCTTTTGGGGCTTATATAATTAAATATGTTAAAACTATCTTAAATCACTATGCCTTATATAATTTTCTAAGAATGATGAGAACAAAAAATTATTGTAGTAATAGTGTGATATATCTACACTATACAGACTACAAATAGCAAATCTTTTAGATTACCAGTTTTTGTTTCATAAATAATGTAATGATGTAAAATATTTCAGATTTACCATGAGATAACTTTGACTTATGAACAGGAAAATAGGAAAAAAAACAAAACACATAATTGTTCCTCGTCAATAATTTACATAACAATGGAAGCATTCTTCATTTCTTCCACACTAACTAACACACAGACAGGAAAGAGAAAACATGGGGGTTGGAATTTGAGTTGGTGAGAAAAATTTTAAATGATAAAATCGTAACTATCTTTGAAGATCGTGAGAAACATAGCAATACATGCATTATAATATATTTATATACATAAGGCAGACAAGAGATGGTATGGTTCTGCAATAACTTTTAAAAATGAAAGAATTGTAAGAAGGAAAAATTATCAGAGAGGTCAGATCCTCGGAGGTGTGTGTTGGTAACAAGGATTAATAGCCTTTTATAAATGATTTGTGTAAAAAATATAATTAGCAATAATTTTTATTCATACAAAGGCTTATTACATATTTACATGCCAAATATTATGATTTGTTCTGCTTTTAGCTAAATTTGTTGAGCATGCGCAGAGAGGTTTTTGTGGGATCGGTTAGTTTGTAAAATCTGTAATTTCAAAATAAAGAAAAATATTTTGTTGATGGATGAACAGGACCAAACATGGAAGTAAGATTTTACGAGTAAGACGTAAGAGTTTGAGTTGTTATGTTTAAAGAAGCGTTTGCTGTATGGTAATTTTGAAGGTAGAAAACAAACAAAAGTAAGAAGAAAAATGTTTCGTTTTCCTTAAGGACAGACAAACTGATGGTGTATGCCTCGAAAGCGATTTGAAAGGTAGCAAAAAGGCAATCGGCCACACTGAATTCCCAAAAATACATATATAACCTAAAAAGTAAATGCAACTTTTGCCCTAAATTTCCTAGACCCATCGATTTGAAGACAAGTAAGGAGCATAGATGACAGAAAATAAGACGAAAAAACAAAATCTTGCAGAGAGAGAAAAGATGGATAAAATTGGATTCTTACGATAAAGTGGGAGAGGTTGATGATAGTCCATGCCATGCCGGGCGTGCAACCGAAAACGGAGAGAACAAGAAGCCAGGAGAAAAATAGGATGAGGATGTAAGTTGTCCATACGCCGGGATACATGAACCACTCCGTATTCTTGTTCAGATCTGTTGGCTGCGTGGTCTGCACATACAGCTTTGCCATTTTCAACACAGCGCGAAATTTCCCGTATGTCTGTAACAGAAAACGACAGAGGACGATCTGGCAGAGTATGGATTTCGCTTGTTGGTAGAAATTGAGAAACGGATTGAATGGGAGAGGGTTTTGTAGATCGCAAGTGGAAGGGGGAGAGGAGGAGGATGGAAGGAAGGAAGGAAGGAAGAAAGGAGAAAAGTAGGAAGAAGAAAGAAAACAAGACGACGGAAAACGGACGACGACAGATGAATAAAGATATAATTCTCACTTTCTACTATTTTTCCCCCTTTTTTTCGCGTACAATTTTAATACGTTCATGGATTCTCATTCAATTTTATAAATAAATTTTATATAACATATTAACCTTGCGCCCAAAATGTTAAAATACCCTATACGTACTACTACTGTTTCTAATTTTTATTGAGCAGACCAAGGACTCAAGTCTGAGATAGCCATGCCAATTGCCAGATAGGGATTATTATTATGGTCGAATTTATTGCTATAGACACATATGGAAAGATCAAAAAGAGGTGCTCTATTCAAACAATAAGGAAATAGTGTTTGGAACCCGAGAGAATCCAAGTGTTGAGAGTGGTACATCTTACTGGACAAGAATCAGGGAAATAAAATTAGAGAATGGGGGATTGGAATCCTCCAATCAATAGCCGGAATCTACCGGGCAAAGTAAAACTACCTGGCAATGGGTTAGAATAACAAAACGAGAACTGATTTATTCTTTGGGTGACCATCTTTATTTATACTGTTACTTTTCAAATGATAGCAATCAGTTGGAGAAAGTGAAGGGTCCTAATTAAAGGATCATAACACACACCGTTATGTAACGAAGCATTCACGTCAAGAATGCAATCGGATCAAAGGCATACTATCAAAGGAAAGTATTTGCAATGTCATTAGAATATATGGGATCAAGCCAATCACAACTCGAAAACTCATAAGTGTGTTTTCCATAACACTGGGTAACCTCCTCTCTTATTCCTCTCTAAACACGAGAAGCAGGTAGAAGGCACTGTGTTAATATCAGTATGTAAGCAATAAGGACAATCACTCTGATACATATACTAAATTATTGTTCTCTATTTTCAAATCCCTTTATTCAAAAACACAATGAGTCCTCCAAAAGCTTTCGTTTGAGCACGACTAGGGTCAAAAAGGTTACAGCTGAAAAACCGACAACCAAACCAGACAATCGATTGCCATCCCAACTCTGCCCGAGTGGACCCCGAACCAGAGAGACAGGCACCCAAAATCCATCAATACCCACATGACTAGCTAGATGTCATCTAAGGAACTGAGGAAGCTCTGACAGCTGCTCAAGCAATATTCCAAGGATATGGACATGAGAATATTGCGAAGAGAGATCGGACACCTGACTGTGAGGGTGGACAAAGTTGAGTCCAGCAAAGGGCCTTCGGCCACCCGTAGCTGCACCAGAGATCATGAAGTACATTCGCGTCCTTTGCAATTAATGCCCCCTGAAGGAAGGAGTGCATTTCGTCCCCTCCCATCCCGCTTTGCTTCATATGAAAAATAAAGATGTTGTCTCCACTGTCTGTCCAATCCATCAATGTGATTCCGCCATCGCCAATCTATTCGTCAGGTCTCATCGTCATCGTCCCATACAGTCTCGGGGACAACTTCGCCACACTCTCGGAAGCCAACTCGGAATACGACTTTAACCCCACGGCAATGGCCAGCCAGCTGTGGGGACTCTGTATTCATCGCTCATGACAGGACAACTTTTATCTCTAACTACTCCCTTGGCATCAATGTATATTTTCCACCACTCTCTCCTTTGGGAAGTCAATAAAAAGTCTTGTTGATTATGATTCCCACAATTATTGATGGTCTGGAGTGAGGTTTCCCCAACCTCTGTGCTCCTATCGGAGAACCCATAATGGAGGTTAGAATACTAATTGACCTTGATAAAAGTCCATATATAATAATAGACCATGCATCATCCATACTTTGAGCTTTGTTATTCATTGTCAACCTGAATTTCACACTTCCCACCCAATGTATCCATTGGTTCCATTATCTTTAGATTTATCTTAAGTTTCCTCAAGCCCGACCACTTGATCCCATTAATGTTTGCAACCAAGAGCCTATTAATCCTCATTTCAGTACCTATTGGTTCTAGAGCAGGTTGCGGATAACTAGCTACAGGGTATCCGGGGGTCTTAATTAGGATCTTTAATTTCCTCTGCTGGGTCAATTTCCACAAGAAAAATCTCACGAAGAAATGTGAGATCGAACTCCTTGAGGTATTTGGGTTGAGAGATATTGTTGGTGGGTGGTGTGACTGGCGCTCAGTCCCTAGAGGTCGAGTTGAGTTTCTTGGTTAACTATTGCTTTGTTTTCAATACCAAGCACTATGATACCGTGTACTGAAAAAGAGAAACATTTAAGAAGGTCAACTGCAATGACGATTTCATATAATATGTCAATTAACTGTCAAGAAAGCAGTAGCCAAACTAGCCATACATAAATACATTGATTTTGACTTTGGAAGGAAAAAAAAAAAAAGAAAGAAAAAGAAAGAAAGAGGTCCAGTGAGCAATAGCTGGCTAACAATTTATAGGTAGAGAATATTGATTGTGAATTATGAATTGAATGGCATCCCACTAAACAAACACAACGTAAATAATATAATAAATACGAATAGATATCCTCTCACTTACGATCAACCATGATGGCAATGAAACACGAAGACAACATTCCTCCACCTCCTGGTTATGATGAAATGACAAAAGCTTCAAATTCAAACAATCCTTCCAATGTTAAGGTTGCAGAGATCGAAGCATCGACACCTGGTTATTCTAGAAACGAAGTAATCGGTTTAATCTTACGATCGCTGGCAATCGTACTTACCTTTATTGCAACAGTAATCATTAGCGCTTCAAAACATTCAGAATCTATCTTCGCATTGACAGATTTACCAGCAAACAGGTACGTTGGGACTATATATATACTACCCATTGCTTTCCTTTTTAGTTTTTGCACGTCAATATATAATTTTCATCATTAAGGTACTTCGTCGCCGCAAACTCGATCGTTCTTATCTACACCATGGCCACACTTTTGATATTGTACGCATCAAGGTTCGTTGAGATAAAATCCAGAGATTCGGGGATATTGCTCAAAACAATCACTGCTAGGGTGTTCTTAATCGCCGACATGCTCATGATGGCTTTCCTTTTCTCAGCCGTCGGTGCCGCCTCCGCTATTAGATGCACCATTCCACATAAGCTTAGTGAGATGTATCTTTGCCCTAATTTTACTGCGGGAATCGTCATGTCAATGCTTGCAGCGTTTGATTATATTGCAATTGCAATACTCTCAGCCATCAATTTCAATCTGTGACTCTTGATGTTTGTCTCTCGTTTTTTATTTTTACAATCTTCGATCATATTTTGGACAATCGTCAATCAATAATGATTCATCCGTTAAAATCAACGTTAGGTTTAATGTTTGCTATTTGGTTTGTTGTTTGATTTGCTCTTTGTCAACTGTTAGTACCCATTCTTCTTCTTCTTCTTCCCTGTTTGCTGTCCGCCTGTCCTAGCGTCCTTATTATTTATTTAATGAGCCGAAACAGGACTCACAAATTAATCACGGTCCGGCCCATATAGAGTATAAACTAACCTAATCAGTAGCCACACAATTCAACCGCCAACTTTTCACTTTCGTTCCTTCCCGCAAAAAATATTAATTCGCGAAATGGCAAATGGAGGGAAAAATCTATTCGATGATGACGTACCTGATTTTCTCTTCGCCAATAAAATGCCAAGTCACCACAGTCTTTTGCTCTCCATTTCTTCTGCAAATGTCGCTCAGGAATTCTTTTCGTAAGAGAACTCGAGCTCCCACACCTTCTCAATCTTCGCGGGATTCGGACTCCGTTCTGTGCGAAGAATGCGGATCCGGTACTTACGACGACCTACTCCTCCTCTGCGACAGATGCGATAATGGCTTCCATACCTTCTGCCTCCGTCCCATCCTTCCCACCATTCCCAATGGATCTTGGTTCTGCCCTAATTGCTCCGGCGGTCAAAAGAAACCCAAACGTATGACTCATCCTTTCTGTTAAAAGCTTAAACTTAAACCCTAATTTCTTGGGTGTTTTTTTTTCGATTTTAGCTCTTTTCTAATCTTATTATTTCTCTCTCCAGAATTTCCCATGATTCAGACAAAGATTGTAGATTTCTTTCGTATCCATCGATCAGCAGATGGGAACGAAATAATCGGGAAGAAGAAGAGAAGAAGAACAGGTGGGTTGGTAATGGCGAAGAAGAAAAGGAAGCTGCTGGCTTTTAATCCCAGTGAAACCCCAGAGCGGAGGTTGGAGCAGATGGCTTCTTTAGCTACTGCATTGACTGCAACAAGAACGGACTTCAGCAACGAACTCACTTACAGATTCGGTATGGCGCCAAGGTCTTCAAATCTCTCCAGATTGGAACACGGTGGAATGCAGGTAACCAAATCGATACTTTCTGTATAACAAACTTATCTTAGTAGAAGGTCAGATTTGCTTGGTATGGGCAATCATCTATTTTATTGGATGTCTAGGTTTTGTCTAAAGAAGACACAGAGACCTTGAGTATTTGCAAGAGGATGATTGCAAGAGGGGAGTGGCCACCATTGATGGTAGTTTTCGATTCTCTTGAAGGGTATGATGCTTCTTCGTGTTTATATTTTTCACAGGCAGAAAACAATGAATTGTGTAATTGCTAATCAAATATAAGTGAAAACAGATTCACAGTTGAAGCCGATAAACCGATCAAGGATTTAACTATAGTCACTGAATATACTGGAGATGTTGATTACCTGAAGAATCGTGAACATTACGATGGAGACAGCATGATGACACTTCTTTCTGCTAAAGATGCTTCCAGAAGTCTTGTAATTTGCCCTGACAAACGCAGCAACATTGCCCGCTTTGTAAGCGGCATCAACAATCATACGCCGTAATGATAATATAATCCCAATTTCTTTTCGTAAATCCCAAATTTTTGTTCACCGTTTATTCTGGATCTCATGTGTTTTGATGGGTGTGTTTCAAGAAACAGAAATGGGAGGAAGAAGCAAAATCTAAAGTGTGTGAGGTTCGATGTTGACGGTGAATGCAGAGCTCTGTTGATCGCAATCAGAGACATTGCAAAGGGAGAAAGATTGTACTACGATTACAACGGTTATGAACAAGAATATCCAACCGAACATTTTGTATGATCATTTCTTTGCAACATTCAACCAAACATGTTGGTCATAAATCTTAAGTTTTTTTAAAATCGACGGTAGTAGTTGTGTATTGTGTTGTTGACTAGAATTTTTAATACCAACACGTGAGTTTCCACGTGGATATATTTTTGACCATTCTTTTAAGTTTTTATACATTTACAATTTGTAAATTAATAGGATATCTTTATTGGACCAAAAGTGCAATACACCAAATTCACCAATTGGATTGGACGGACACGGACTAATGGGTATATATGTTTTGGATAATATATTCAATGTAATTTTTTTTAAAGACGATAAAAAAAACATCAATTCTCAATTTATCATGATCTCAACTACAAAACGCAACCACCTCTTTTTATTCCGTCGATTGATGAATTCGAGTATAATAAAATCTGCATTTAAGCGATCACTGCTAATATTACCATCCTTTTTCCCCACATCCAATTCAGATTCAATCACTGTAATCTGTTCTCCCGCCGCTCCTTCGATCAAATAGAAGAATTCTTTAGTTTCTCTTGTCGGTTGTTAGTTTTTCTGCTGCGGTTGGGTAATCGGCTGCACACGCGTACGGCGAAGGTTGGATGGTTTCCTATGGTTAGACGACGGTCGCCTTGCTTTCGTCTTTCGTTTCAGTTAGAACTTAGAGCCGCGCATGTAAGCAAAAGTACCTAATTTTTTCTTTCTGTCTGTCTGTCTGTCTGTCTGTCTTTCTTTCATTTTTTTTTAAAATAATTTCTGTCAGTTTCGAAAGGAAAAGAATTAAAATCCACTAAGGTCTACGCTCTACGTGTAGTTATACCGTTATAAGTTTTATTAATATATAATGAATTTATGATATATTATGGACTCTAGGGCTACCTGTCTGTGTGCCTGTCTGTCTGGGATTTTCATAGGGATCTGGGGTGATGTTTTTGGTATTTTATGCCTGATTTTGAATTTTGATTGGAGTTTGCTTCTCCTTTTCTTCTTCTTATTATTCTGCCACCTAATACTAAAGTTCAAATCATCGCTTGTGCAGTTGTGCTCCTTGTGTTAATGGCATAATTATAATTGTGTTTTGCAGTCATGGGTTATTGCTGTGCCTCTTCCTGTGAAGAGGGTTTTGAGGAACAGCAAGAACAGTACTTCGATACCCAAGAGGATTCATCTTTTGCTTCTGATTCTAGCCCCACCAGTCCATCGAACATTGATAGTGTGAGCAACGAGGAAATGTCAAATTGGGATTCTTACCATCAACAATACAAGTTCTGGATTGGGAGACTTGATAGCGTAAAAAAGAGGCGAAATGAGTTTAGGAAATGGATGGGTGTTAGCTCTCCTTCACATTCCCATAGAGAACCCACAGATCGTAATTCCGATGATTTGTTAAATTTTGACATGGAAGCACCAGCCACCAGAAGAGGTATTATAACTGATGGCAGAGTTTTGCAGAGTGGGGCATCCAATTCAAGTAATTGTTTTGGTATGTTGAGTTCTTCTTCTGCCGTGGACTCAGATGGTGATGTTGGGAATTTGGATGATGGTAGTCATCATAAAAGACCACTTGATCTTGATTCAGCCAAACTGGACACAGACCAACAGTCTCAAGAAGATGAAGATAATTCTTCTACTGGTTTGTCAAAAATCAATGTTAGGAAAATCAGAAAAAGAAAGATTGGTTGGTTCAAAAAGCTCAAGATCTCAGTTAATCTGTTGAGACAAACCAGAAAGAGGTGTACTTCAATAATAGATAAAACGAATCGCCGAGTTAAAGTCTATCCACACAGGAAGAAGTTCAAGGAATTTTCAGCAGTTTACAGCGGCCAAGACATCCAAGCTCACGAAGGAGCGATCACAACTATGAAATTTAGCCCCGATGGACAGTATTTGGCAAGCGGGGGTGAGGATGGGATTGTTCGCGTTTGGCGCGTGATTGAAACAAGCTGGACTGCTGAAGCTGCCTTCCCTGAAGAGGATCCTTCTTGCATATACTTTTTGGCTGATCATAAGTTTCAATTGAATCCAATTTTTACGAATAAAGAAACAAAACACAAAAGAAAAACATCAGATGCTGCTTGTGTTGTGATCCCCCCCGACATGTTTCAAATATCGGAGAAACCTCTCCACGAGTTTCGTGATCATAGTTCAAATGTCTTCGACCTGTCATGGTCGGAAAACATGGTATGTCTTTCTTTTATCATCAAAATTTTCTTAAAACCTAAATTTCCTTACCGAATTTTCTCCCGTAAGATTGAAATGAAATAGTCTGTGCAGTATTTATTATCATCCTCTGCTGATAAAACTGTACGCTTGTGGCACATAGGACGTGACGATTGCATCAATGTGTTTCCTCACAATGATTATGGTAAGAACTAATGACAGACAAACTAAGTAAAAATCCATGTATGAACATATGACCATGTGTTTCGCAGTGACCTGTGTGCAATTCAATCCGAAAGAAGAACGGTTCTTCGTCAGTGGATCTATAGATGGGAAAATTCGCATTTGGGATACCTTTGAATGTAGGGTTGTGGATTGGATTAATATCAAAGACATTGTCAGTGTAATATGTTACCGACCCAATGGAAAGGTTAAAAAACTCCATTCTTTTTTAATCAACCGCCAAACCATCACCTTTAATTTTGACAAGTTGGAGTTTTGTTTCCTTCAGGAGATTGTGGTTGGTTGCCTTACAGGAATCTGTCGTTTCTACAGCAGTTCAGGTATTTATTTATTCATCAATATTGCAAATTTTATTACCTCGACAAATTATTGAACTATCTATATATCGTCTTCTATTGAATTCAGATAATTGTCTGCAACTAGAAAATGAAATTTATTTATCAGGCAAGAAGAAATCACCCACCAAGATGATCACAGGTCTCCAGTTTTCCCCAATTGAACCCCAAAAGCTGATGGTCACTTGTGCTGATTCAAGGATCACAATTCTCGATAGGTCGGGTGTCATCAGAAAATACAAAGGTAAGAATGTCATTTGCTTGTTTTCCTCACTTACTCACTCAGTCACTTGTCCTGTTGTTTGATTTGTCGAATGCCAATTCCCATGTGTTACTTGTTATCCGAAGGTCTCCCGAAAGCAGGAAAACAGATGTCGGCAGCATTTACATCTGACGGAAAACACATAATTTCAACCAGTGAAGATTCTAATGTTTACATATGGAACAGTAGTAATCCCTCTGCAAACAATACGGCCAAGAACATATGGTCTTCCGAGAGTTTCTTCTCATGCAATGCATCAATTGCAATACCATGGATAGAACATCGTAAATGTGTGCCACTGAGTACCCAGATCTTCACATCTGGACGGGAAGTCTTGAGGGATCTACTTTCCACTTATGAATGTCAATGTCGCCTTCAATCAAAATCCAATTTCCTTGTTTTCGGTGATTCTCTTAAAAAGAGAAAAGGGTCTACTGCTATTTGGTCAAAAGAGAAGCTGATGTTGCCTCTAAGGGGGTCACGGCCAACTAAGTTGTTCAAATCAGTCTGCAAATTTCTCAAAAACTGGTGCCGGAACTTTGGGGCTTCGTCTGATGCATGGGGTAGAGTTATTGTCACTGCTGGACAAGATGGGCGGATCAGATCGTTCTGTAACTATGGATTACCAGTGGAGATTTAACTATGGATCATCATTGGGTTCTAAATTTGTGTAATTTTAAATGGACAGAAGATGTACGGTAACCTAATGAATTTTTGAGATATTTTGAAAAAGGGTGTTAAATTAAATTAAATTAAAATAAATGCAAGTGTTTGTAGTAAAAATTAGAACCCACAGGACACAGTTTTATTTATTTATTTATTTATTTATAACATTGTAAATATACAGTAAGTTTCGTTACGGTAGTATTAACTTCTGAGGCCGTATTAACCGAAGACCTCCAGGCTCCAGACGTGGGTGCGACCCAGAAATTAGATCCTTAGTCGGATGAGCAACCTGCAACTACTGGATGAGAAATTAGATGTCGATGAAGTCTGAAGGCGTTTATGTTGAATCCGTCGTGTTCCGATTTATTAAAGAAAAACAATTTGGATGGAGAGTTAAAATCGCGTTCAATAAATAATCTTTATTAATTCTTGTAAACAATTCTCGACGTCTAATATCATGACAGCTAGTGCAGCACTAAATTAAATAAGTTAGTCAGTAGTCTTTAAATAATATGTTTAACGAAATGAGAAAGTATATATCGAAGAAATTAATCCTAAAACTTGTTCGCTCCAAACCTCTGATCCTACTTAAGGATCTCTGAGCAACTCTCCGACTTACAACCGCAGAAGGTTGTAACACGTACGGTTAGCCGTGACGGTAAGGGTATTCCATTTTATTACCGTCTCCTCCCTCCTCGGATGAATTTGTGTGTTGCCCTCTTGTAGACTGTAGTTATCGTGGGGACACTGGACAGACATCTATAATTCAATTCTACACATAAATGATAAATGTACCCATATCGGTATCGGTATCGGTATCGGTATCGGTATCGGTATCGGTATCGGTATCGGTATCGGTATCGGTATCGGTATCTAACAAGATTCTTCAAATAAGTATAAGATGGAGATTTTATTCATTTTTATTTCAGGCAACAAAATCCATTTGAGATTGCGATTTACGAAATTACATTTTTTTTTATTACTCACAATAAATAATCATAACTCTAAGTCTCTCTCTAACAACTAACAAGTAACAACAACAACAGGTTGTATTTTGTAATAAAAAAACAGAGTAGAAATATATCGGTGGTAAATCTTAAAACTCACAGCTGACGTCAATACGTGAAGACGTGATAATGCTAAGATTTTACTTTCGTCATAGGCATCAGAATATCAGATGTGAATAAATAGTGGATGGAGATTCCAGTCATCGTCTTTGCTTTTTTGCTTGTCCCTTCCTCTCACATTTCCACAATCTTCTCTCTCTTTCTTTTTCTCTTTTTCAAAATACAGCAGCCAACAATGGCTCACCGCCGTTTCATCACTAACTCACTCTAATCACTAATCTTCATCTGCACCCAACAATTTTTTTTGTTAATTTAACACTTAGGACTCAATCGTCTATTTATTATGTTTGCAGAAAGATTTCAGCTTTTATGATGCGGGTGATTCCTCATTAAATACAATCACTCTTCTTCTTCTACTTCCCTGCATATTGTTTCCTTCACTGCTTCGGTTCACAGGAAGAGGAGGAACTGGTGTGCAACTTCATCTCCGCTTCTGTTTTTTTACTATTGTAAGATTCAGAGAACACTTCCTGTCGTATTATACTACTACTACTACTACCTCTCTTACCTACTGTCTTTGGCTTCTGTTTTGTACCTTCCTCCCTTGATTCATTTGTTTATTTGGGTTGTTGGACTGCCTTCTCTGCTTGTGAGCTCACATGGAAGTGTTCTCTAATCTCTACTTGCTTCTTCTTCTTCATAAATATCTTTTTTTTTTTGTAACAGTTATCCATTTCGACAACTTGTGTGGGCAAGAGGAAAGAGACGACTTTTTTTTGGATTTTGGGTTCTTGTTGTCGTTGTTCCAGGCAAAGAGCTTTGTTGATGTAAGACAATTAACAACACCAAAAAATAACATTTTGTTTGCCACTGTCTGTCTGTTCCAGCCATCATGAGTTCCAAACTTGGAGATGCTCTGAGGAGGTTGTGTTTCCAGTACGGATGGTCATATGGAATTTATTGGCGTTCTCACAATGAAGGTGTCGATTCTGGGTATCATTTCAAATCTTACATCTCGTCATTTTTTTCCTGTTTCTCCAACTACTGGTTTTTTTTTTGGAAGGGTTACGTTTTTATTTATTTATCTATCTAGTTAACTATAGTTATGTAGATCTGCGACCATTTCTCTTGTTTTCTCACATTTAAAAAAAAAAAACAGAACAAAATGAGAATTGTTGTTCAATTTATTCTTTTCTTTTGGTAGATTGCTAACAGCAGGACGTGCTTACTACATAGATCAGCTGGGAAATTTACTTGCCAATGTTCTTCGCCAAGTTCACAAAGTTGGGGAAGGGTAGGGATGTATTTTCTTTCTTTCTTTTCGTCTTAATTAAATTAATGAATACAATCCGATATTCCTTCTGCATATTCTTAATCAGGGTCATTGGGATCTCTTCTTTAAATGGAACCCATAATTGGATCTTTTCTGACGCACACATGAAACAACTCGATTTCAACGATGCCACTTGTTGCAGTCTTCAATTTCAAGCAGGAATCAAGGTTTTCTCCCTTCAATTCTTTTCTTTTTTCCATGTAAATTCGATTTTTAATTTTTAGGTAATCTTCATTACCAGACAATTGCACTACTTCCTCTGCAACCATTAGGTGTGCTTGAGTTTGGTTCGCACCAAAAGGTTAGTTCTAAGAACCTTACTTAAACGGTTAACCCCAAATCACTAATGCATTTTATTCTTTCTGATTGCTTCTCGTTGATTATAATCTAAAAATCAGATTGCGGAAAATTTAGTGTTCGTCAACCAGGTTAAAGATATGATCCAAAACACAGAATTATTACCAGAACTATTTATATGTGGAAATTCCCATGGCATTGCTCAAACTTATGATTCCTGTGGAATATTTAACAATTCTACTTCAATTGCTGAAGAAAATTATTTAAATCGACATGTGCATTTGGATGCCAATTCCATGTACAATAATCTCATGAACACAGTTCCTCCTGTTCAGAAAATACAGCCATCTTTCATCACTAGTTATAACTCCATGGCTTCTGCTGGAGACCAGTTCTTTTTGCCGTCGTCCAATCAAGAGTTTGCAAAACATGTTTGCACTTGTCCAGTTGGATCGAGTAATGGAAATGACCAAGTTCTTGCTCTGATGGAGCAACAACTACTGCAAATGATCAGGTCATCGCAAGACATCGGCAGTGGTAGCAGTGATCCAGCTAGCATTTCTCTCAGAGAGTTTCCTAATTTGATTTCTGTAAATGTTCAATCTGATGTCAAAGAGAGCAATACTGTCACCACTTATGCTACTACCAATACAAATTATAATAATAACAATAATAATTCAGATGGTCATATGTCGATGCTATTCTCAGATCATGAATTATTCAATGGTACAGAATTTGATCTTAGAGTTGACGTTGGTGGTCAAAGTAGGCAATGCTACTGGGACGATATCATAATGCCGGAAGAGACAACAAGTCTTCTGGATAGCATCCCACAGTTGGGTATCAGTGGAATGGGAGGAAGATCTGAGAAAGATATGTTCTCTGATCTGGACATTGATCAACTTGTCAATTCCATTGTTGCATCGGGTAATAATAATTATAGTTCAACAAACAGTCTTGGTTCTGCTAATTCTCAAAATCGGTGTTCTAGCACAACAAATGTAGTGAATCAATATTCTTCATCAAGTGATGTTGTTCATCCTAAGTCCCAGGTTGGTTGTTGGAATGATGATTGTTACAGTATGAACAATGCTGCATTAGCTGCTGCAAGTTCTTCTGCAACAACTGCGACTCTATTGGAACAAATCAAGGTACCACCGCCGATGAGGAAAAGAGCCAGAGCGGGAGAAAGCACGAAACCGAGACCAAAAGATCGGCAACTTATCCAAGACCGTGTCAAGGAATTACGGGAGATTGTTCCTAATGGTGCAAAGGTGGATTTTAATTTTCTTTTTTCATAACATCTTATGGTGATATCATTAGATATAGCTTATGGTGATGATTTATTAAGCTTCGATTGGGGACAATTGATTTAACAGTGCAGCATCGATTCTTTACTGGATCGAACCATAAAACATATGATGTTTTTGCAAAATGTGACCAAGTATGCCGAGAAGATCAAGCAAACAGAGGATGATGTCAAATCCAAGGTAACAAATTAAAGAAATGATTTTTGATCGAGTTTTTTCAACCATTTAAAAAAAAAATGTTGCTTGTCTTAAGATGATTGGTGAAGAGAGTTGCGTCATTTTGAGAGACAAAAGCAGTGGTTGCAATCCTGGTGCTACTTGGGCATTTGAAGTCCCCGGGCAAACTATGGTTTGTCCGATAATGGTCGAAGATCTCAGTCCGCCTGGCCAAATGCACGTCGAGGTGAAATAAATCACAACTAAAATGAAATACGTCTATTTAATAACAAGAGTAACTGATCATAACAGTGTATTTTAACACAGATGCTATGTGAAGAACGAGGTTTCTTTCTTGAGATAGCTGATAGAATCCGAGGCTTTGGCTTGATCATTCTTAAAGGTGTGATGGAAGTTCATCATACTAGAATCTGGGCAAGATTTGTAGTTGAGGTATTTTTTTATACAATATCGACACATTCTAGATGCAAAAAGAATTCCATGTCAGAAATTTGATGTCGAAACTCACTAATTCTATAGGATGAGATGACAGTGATGATGATCATTTTTTCAGGCAAATCGTGAGGTGACAAGAATGGAGATATTTCTGTCATTAGTGAAGCTTCTGCAACAAACAAGCGGCAACAACAATGTTCCGATCACACAAGGAGTGACTAAAGTCGAGATGTAAAGTAGCAATGTTGTTCCGAGATTTGAAATAACAGATTACAGTGAAAATATTGGACACTGTACATAGCAACCAATGAGATTGTAGATTACAGCTCAGTGCATCTGGCACATTGCAAGAAGAAGAAGAGAGACAGACTACTACTTGAGTGGTTTGTCGTAACGAAAATCATTGGGGAGAAGATTGGTCGAAGGAGAAAAGATTATTGGACGAGGTTGGTAGTGTTAGTGTAGATGTAGTTGGGTATGTAACAATTTGGTTTAGTTTTCGTTTGTTTGCTTCATTGCTGACCATAGTGTTAGTGTGATGATAGATAGTTCAAAAACACTAAATTGATGACCATAGATGTGAAAACATAATATGATAATGTGTGAGAATGTTCCGTTCCTTAAACAAAACCATCACATCTTACTCTTAGAATGAAATTAAAAAAAATAGTGTTTAAAATCTAGGCAATTTTAAAGCATGAAACCTCTAAAAACTATACATATGTCTGTCCCAATTTCATCCATCCACAATTATATGTTTTATTTACTCATTATAGATGAATATATTAGCGATATATTCCAATCGCCAATCTCTTGTAATGCTTCGGTTTTCTCAAAATTGTAAGATACCCACCCAAATGAATGGAGCGACTCTTTATTTATGAGATTCTAAAAGGAGCAATTAGTGAGAAATTTAGGTGGGTACATTTAACCCACCAATACTTAAAAAAAGGAAGGAGGAGAATCTTATTGGGGAGTAGTCTGTCTGTCTGCTATATATATATATATATATATATGTCGAAGCGGCCAAGTCCGAAAGGAGAAACACTGCACGTAGACCATAGTTTAGTGGGACAGCATCACCACCGTGTATTTGAACCAGGGTTCTCACCCCTGACGACCTGACAGCATGACCGCCTTGTCAACAATTGTTAAACGATTACAATTATTTCAAGCAATTAGAATAAACAATTAGTCACGAAATGATGTATAAATAGGCAGCTGGGCACACTCAGTAATCTTACCACACCTGATCCTGAGTCTATATAAATGGCACCGGTTCTGGTTGGTGCGCCCATACCACATGGACTCATAAGGTACCGTTCATGGCTGCTCATAATGTACACGACTATGTGACCCTAGTTTGTCCAGAGAGATTTAAATATTCAAGGCTAGAGAAACTTTAAGTTTAAGATATGTTAGATGTTAAGATTATATATTAATTACACCTGCTCGCTGGACAATTCTAATCATTTTATAAAACCTCATACATTTTTTTGGAAAATACCTATTTCAAAAAGAGGCACCAGTTGTAAATTTTCACATTGAATTCTGAACTTGTGCCGAGAACTTGTTTTAATTTGATTGCGGAATCACAATCTTTAGCAAGTAGCAGTGCAAAACCACCACCTCCAGCGCCAACCAGTTTGTACCCACAGCAATAGCGATCTGCAAATTTGAAAAGTCTATCTACATATTCATTGCTGCAGTATGGATCAAGTTCCTGATGCAGCCTCCAAGCTTCCAGCATTATATTTCCAAGATCATCAACGTCTCCATTCATCAAAGCCTCTCTTCCGATCTTTGCCAAAGCAGCTAATCGTTTAATGCTAGATATCAATAAATTATCTCGGCGAAGATAACGGGTTACCACCATCTGGAGTACTTGATGTGCAAGCCGAACCTAATGAAAATTGCATGATGGAAAAAAAATAAGTGGAACCAAATTTTATTCATAATAGGAAATCCAAGATACTTTTTCATGTTCAAATAAATATTAAAAAAGGTGCTTTCAAAATTTTTTTTTTTTAAAAAAGACAAGTAATGATCAGCATTAGAATGGAAAGAAAAACTTACTTGGCCTGTAAATACAATGACTAAACGTTGATCA
Organism: Zostera marina; assembly: GCA_001185155.1. NCBI lineage: Eukaryota > Viridiplantae > Streptophyta > Magnoliopsida > Alismatales > Zosteraceae > Zostera > Zostera marina. Next base: position 92,596 of record LFYR01002205.1, on the reverse strand, counting down.
AGCTTGCGAATCAGCTCTGATGAAGCTAAAACAGGCTCAACTTGCAATCTTAGTGGTTGACCTGGAAAACTCATTGTGCACTTAATACCAGGGTACAGACCTCCAATTTGATCTTGCCATCCTCCTCCAGTACCCATTACTTGTTCCACAGCCAAAACAACTCTTGCAACATTTTCATTTCCATCATCTTGTCGCATCAATCTAAGAAGACCCCTCACAACAGCAGCTGCCAAAATGCTTGAAGTACCTAGACCACTACCGCGGGGAACATTTGCAAATGTCTTGATGTATAAACCTGTTCTTAGTAGGAGTTTGTCACGAGAAATACCAGTCACGAGCAGTGTTGATTTAACAAGTCGAAAAGGGTCATCTTCCTCAAATGGTCCCTTGATTGACATGGGATCTTCAATGTATAATTCATTATTTGAATCGTCACAAATCAAAATGCCACGAGTATTCTTTGTCTCTATCACAGAAGAAATAGGAGGAATTCCTTCTAAATTTATTGCCATGTTTAGAACACAACCTGGACGCTCTAAACTCCAAGGTGGAGTGTCACTCCATCCACCAACAAAATCAATTCTAACAGGTAAGTCTATTCTTATTTTTTGTGATTGAAATCCAACATTTATGGCTTCATTACCGATGCTCTCTAGATACTCTGAAGTTATCCTGGTAGAACTAACTGAATGTTCTGTGAAACACATTTAAAATAAAATAATTGTCCACTGACAAAATTATGAGTAAACAGCAAAAAAAAAAACTTTATTACCTCTAAGCTTATATTTGACAGCCTCATCAGTTTCAGTTGCAACTGCAGCCCATACTTTCTGTTCAATTGAACATGCAGCTTCTTCATCTCCACAAGCCCTGAGAAGATCAACATGCACTTGATATATCCTACTTTGTGCAACAACCAAAGGATTTTGAACGTGAAAATTAGAACAATATGAAAGGAATTCTTTACAAACTTTTATCCCTTCCTTATTTGTCATTTGAAGAATTTCTTTACTCAGTTGATCTAAATTCCTTCCAAGTGAGCCATAATTTATGCAAGCTCTAGTTATACCAATAACAAGATCGGCTTGGTGATCGCTGGAGTCAATGCAAAGCTGTGAGAAGCATATTGAGCGATGCAGCTCCTCCAAACTGACTCGTTGTGAACTTCTCCAAGTAGAGTGGGCAAAGTCATTTCCTGGTTTAATTGAGCCCATGAGCCACATGGATAAAATTAACATCTCATGAGAAGGGCAAACTGGAAATATCTTTGCATTCCACATGCATTTATCTTGTTTGATAGAAATGTCCCATAAATCTTTCTCTTCTATACCTAAATTATGCATTATCAACTTCCATGGTTTCCCACAAAACGTGCCATTCTTTGCAAATGAAATCTTAGGATTGTCATGTAGACCACAAAAAATAAGAATTTTTCTTGTGCATCCTACTAACGGGACTTCCCAAAGACAGTGACGATCTGGTAATACATATCTAACTGAATTTTCACTACTTTGTGAAATATTTACTCCAACAACAATGGATTGAGATCCAATCTGTACTCTACCAGAAAGTGATGAATCATAAACCAAAGAATCCTCCCCAACTGAAACTCCAGATAATATTTTGCTAGAAAGAATTACAGCAGATGCTGCCAGGTCACATCCAATGGTCTCTGGAAGAGAACACATGTGTCTTCGACCAACAAGGCTCGAATCAGTATCACCTAAATGATCAAGAACTTCCACCGATGTTCCAAAATGTAAAAATAACAAGTTATCTGCAAGCAAACAAATTGGAAAACAAGAATATCATTAACATCACATCTCTAGAGAATTACCAGATACTTAACATATGGAAAAGTCGTCATCTATAACAGTCATCTGAGGAAGTATCACTTTTTAATAGCAACTAAAAGATAATGATCTGAAGGAATGTAAGGAGACAATGAGTATCGAATGGAATCAATTTGGAATAATACCAGCACAAAAGCTAAACATATTCTCACTGCCCAAACCTCCTACTAACTCCTTTCCAAATGGACGTTGTTTCAACCATTCATGTTTTGCTGGCACCCAAGCAGCAACGAGATCCTCATACAAACTCATCTGTATCAATGCTCAAACATTAGCAAATACCCTAGAATAAGATTAGGAAAAAAATTGAATTGCTCAGAATTGGAAAAATGGTTGTTTTCGTTCTTTCATTATTATAAAAGGAATTAGAGAAATTATACATAGAGAAGCAGTTAGAAGTACGTCAACAAATATAATATATGTAGATGATAATTATTAAATATATTTGATAAGTGAAATGCAGGCTGGTTAGTAGCTTGCCTCTTTTCTTGTCTCTAAAAGTTCTGATATCATTATTTTGCTCGTGACAGTAAGTTTTAGAAGCTGAATCCAAGCTTTTCCTCTCACTGCTATCATTCCCGTATCAAGCAATGCTCTGCCATCGAGACCAATGGCATTATTTTCTATGAGTTGCTTCAAATTAGGCTTCTGTAAAAGATTCTGAACTTTATTAAATGAACAAGATTCATCGGGATTCCCAATTCTAGATGCTACAATGACACCATGATTGGAGGCAATATCTAAAGTTATGGGTACTGTAATAATGCAAGCAGCGTCGTCAGGAAGTGTCAAAGTAGAAGCATCGAAACATGGAAGAACATCTCCGGTCATGATGAAGATTCCGCCTGGATTCATGTAAATTAAAATTTTGATAGGTTCGATAAAGGGGAAAAAATGATATGAGTCTCTGAATTGGAATTAACAAGGTTCCAACTTCCAAATAAGAAAACCGAAACATGGCATAGTTATAGTTGAAATCATTTTATGCCCTTTAACCGCTACAAATTCTGGGGCTTATACTAAACAAATTAACCTTTTGGTTTTCATTCACAAGAAGACCAATTTTGATTTAACCAACCAACCTTCATTGTGGAAAGCTTGTCTAGCACAAGAGGAAATTGCAAGAATATGATCAAACAGAAGCGGAACCGGCCCATCAGGATTATCGGATGCTAAATATGGAAGCGGCAGAAAAACTTTTCCCATGGGATTCGCCCATGGGACCCTTTTAGAATCACCTCCAGCGTGAAGCAATAGTATATGTTTTTTTCCAAGTATGTTTACAAAAGATAAGGGACAGAAATCGTTGGAGTTTGAAAATGCAGAATCCTTTTCCTGAACACTTGGGGTCTGCACCTGTAAATGTCTAGTTTAGACCAAGTGACACTAGAACCGACTTGCAGGAAAAATAAATGATAATTCAAAATATGATAAAAATCCAAGACTTTTTCTTCGGAGTGGACTCCAATCCGGAGAAGATGCTTGGAAAGAGAGGCCAGAGCGTGAATCGTTGCAGCGCCTGAACCGATTCGGGCACCGTTAGGATCAGGAACAGCGAGTGTGACAGTGTCGGCAGCTATCCGACCAATTCGCTTGGCACGAGCGAGCTGCCACTCGAAGAGCTGTGCCTGCTCGGGACTGGCTGCAGTGAGAACAATTGCATCCCACGTCGGGACTCGAGAAGGGTTTCGAACAGATAGTCTTAGACGAAACCATGATTTTCGTAGCACAGATGACAGAGACCTCTTCTTCTCAGTCGTCCGCACAGCCTGGTTCTTCTTCATTTTATAGATTAGAAGGACAAATGAAGACAGTCGTTGGTCAAATCAAATGACAAAGAAATAGAATGGCGGCGAGACGGATTTGATCAAACATCCCATAAATATTAACTTGCTAATTATTGGAGAAGAGGCCCGATCCGAGAAATATATAAACAAAGGGATCGATATACAATAGCTACGAATGTTAGTTAGTAAGAATTAGTTAATATTAACTTGCTAATAATTAAAAATTAACTAAACAAAATAGCGTCGCCCGAGTTCGAACCGGAGACCTCCGGTGTTGATTGACGTGATAATCAACTACACCACGACACCACAATAAACAAAATTTATAAAATTTAAAATTATTTTTTCATACATTGTATTCAAACAAAAATATCTATACAAAAAGTTCATGTGATTTTTTCATTAATTCTCATGGATTTCAAATCTGGAATTCGCACGAGTTTTTCATTGAAAGCTTTTGAAAAGAAATGCGAAGATTAAATGAATATGTGCTACCACCATTGCGTTGCCCGATTTTTTTGGCACCTGCTATCTGATAATAGTTAGACCAAAAGAAGATTTTGAAATTTAGAGATTTGGGAGTAATAAAAAGAACAAACATACGTAACTAATGAAGCTAACCTTCTGCACTTCTACTCAAAGTAGTCCTCCTCACTCTTATGTACATCTACTCATCTAGCCACCTAGAAGAGAGCAGATTTTTTTTTTGGCGTTAAGTTGTTTTAACTTTTAAAAGCATTAAAAATACTTTTTTACAAATAAAGAGAGAAGGAAAAAGATAATTAAATGCTCACTGATGAATGATGATGAAACATGCATGAAATTATGTTCTTAAATTAGCGTTAAAGACTATTTGTGGAGATTTAACAAACAACAAAACTTACCAGAACTTTGGAATTCAATGAGAACACATTTGCATTTCCAATTTCTGAACAGCCTCAGCCATGCCTTGACAATTGTACGCACGAATCATCGTGGCAATTGTAACAGTATCAGGTTTGCACTTCCTTTCCCTCATCATCAAGAACATCTCTTCCATGGTTTCTACAAGACCGACCTGACCATACACACTTATTATACAGTTGAAAAAAACGGTGTCCAGAACCACATTAGAATTATTTATTTGCCGCATCATTAATGAAACCTTGTCAAGCAGTCCAGCTTTACCATATGCTTTGATGAGTGAACAATATGTAATAGAATTAGGTTTAATTCCCTGGTTTTTCATATTCTGGAAAATATATTCCATTTTCTCAACATTCTTTGCTGTGCCAAAATATTCAATCAATAAATTGTAAGTCACAGTGGTAGGAGAGAAACACCTTTTCTTCATGAAATCCAAAACAAAAGTAATCTTCTCATCCATGCATGTATTACCATAGGATTTTATCAAAATATTGAATGTCGTTACATCAGGTTCGATACCCATATGCTGAAACTCATCATACCATTTCTCTAATTTATCGATTTGTCCAAAGTTTCCATGAGCCCAAATAATCGAGTTTAGTGTAAAGAGATCTGGCAAGCAATTCCCAGACTCAAGCATATCTGAAACAGTATTATCCATTTCTTCTAGCATACCGGCTTTACCATACCCATCCACTATGGTATTATAAGTTACATTGGTGCATTCAATACCAAAATAAGACATTTCACTGAGTACCTTGGAGATGAGATCAAAGCGACGCAGTTTGCAACAGCAGTTGATGAGGACTGTATATGTGTATACATCTGGTTTACAATCAGAAATCGATTTCATTTCATCAATAGTACGGAATGCTTCATCCAAACGACCACTGTATCCATATGCACCTACAAGTGATGTGTAAACATCAACAGTTGGCTTGAGAGTCTCAGAGAGCATGATCTGAAAGAGAAAACGTGCATGATCTGCTTGTTTACATCTTCCAAGCATAGTCAGTAGTCTTGCATAAGTTTGTGATTTCGGATTGTACCAATTTTGTTTGCGAAGAAGACCGAAAATCTAAACAGAAAGAAAAACATTAATTTATTGCATTATTGTATTAAAGTTGGCAGTGAATCGGAAACAGAAGGTTTTGAACTTCTATGTGTAACAATTGAACTGAATCCTATTGCACAGGGAGATTCCTATTATACATGGAGGTTAACTCAACTGGTCACGGTAATTATTAAGATCACTGATGAACCATGGTTTTAGTTTCGTTGTGTACGTAATTTTTATTTAATTTCCACCTAATATTATGTGGCTCCGGTATATCAACCGGAGGTGGATCTTTCTAATTGTAGAAAGGTACCCCTCCGTTATAGAAAAAACTGAATCCTATAAAAGTTAAAGAGAGACTACAAGAACATTTCAACTTGGCCACAACCACCAACGGAGAAAGAGACATCAATCATTCAATCGATGTGCTGGAAGATATGATTGTTAGACCCTCCAGGCCCACTCGAGTGCCCAAAGGTGCAAATCCACTGTTGGGGGGGAAATCCCAACTGTAGGAGGATTCACTAGAGGAAGGGAGAGCAGAGAAGTTAAGAAAATAGTTTCATTTTTAATAATATAAAAACACAACGGTTATTGGTTTTATAGAACCCTTTTACAACCGCACACCAAGTTGATTGAAATACTTGCAACTGCAAGCAATTAAACATAGCTAAACGCATAAGAAAATTGGGAGTGTTTAGATGACTAACGACGCTGTAGATAACATTATAATTTTGACATGATCAAAATTATAATTCCTTGTCTTGACTTCCCCTCGTAATCGAACATAATCGACCATAACCGATGGGGTTCGCTTGAGTCTTTTGAATGGAGCGGAAACGATCGTATCATCCACTCAGCTGCCTGAATTTTATAACGACCAGACATGATTACGTGATCGCTTTAAAGGATTTTTGATAGAGCCTGAATTCTGTAATACGTTGTTAGAATTTTTCCTTTAAACAAAAATCCATCAAATTACAGAAATCGCTATCAACTTCTTCTCCCCTCCGGAGGCCCCTCCGTGGGAATTGCCAATCTCGTCCGCTACATTCCCACACCCTCATCTAGAAGGATCGTCAGAATAAGAACTTTGTTGAGGCTTAATATATTTTAATATATTTCGCATTTCTCTAAAATATTAACCATGATGTTATTATTTCTTACTCCGGTAAACGGAGTTATGCCTAATGAAAAGTAAAATTTGAAAGAAAAAAATGCACGCAACAAAGAAGAAGACACAGAACTACAGAAATCGGAAACAACCTTTAGAGCCGACTCCCAGCGATCGCCAGCAACAGCATTTTCCAAAGCTTCCAAAACCGCTCTGGGCCAGAGGGTTCTGGACGTAGTCGTGGCCGCCTTCCTCTCCACCCCTAGAATCGCCGCCTCTGTTCTCAAGATGTGAGACAACTTCCGTTTCACCTCATGTTTAGGAGTCTCCGATTTGGTCCGCTTGGTGGATCTTACGATGAAAAGATGCCTCGATTTCCGGATCTTCACACCGAAACATAGATCGAAATACGATGAAGTAGTTGTGAAGGTGGGATGGATGAGGTTCATTGTCGACAGAAACAATTGTTAAAGCTTAGAGAGTTCTGAAGTTGGTAACTCCAAAAGTCTGTGAGACTGATGGATGACGACGATGATGATACATCGATACCAATAGCAATAGGGTTATAGGTTTATAGGAGGAAGTAATTAAAATTATAAAGTTAAATAGGGTATGGAGTGCAAAGGTAAAATAATAGTGAAGTTTCGACGAAACTCGAAAGCCGGTAGCCGAATAAAAAGATTACGTCATTTATCATTTATGCGAATTTGACAAAAACGAAGTCCCTATTGGAAATCAGAAGGCAATTTCGTAGAAATTGTAACAGTGTAACCTGTGAAGAAAGGAATTTGAATAAGAATATCCAAACCCAAAGGATGAATGGACGGATGGATGGATGGATAGATGGTCCTCGCATCGTTACTAAATCTTCCACTTGACGTTAAGAGCAACAGCAAAGCAATACTTATACAGTAGCGTACCTGGTTTGGATTATAACCAGTTTTGTGCTTCGAGCGAGATGGGCGACGAGCATGGCAAAGAAGTGACGGATACGGAAGAGTACGAGGATCTGATGCCTGTGATGGTGGAAAAACTAGACGTTAATGGATTTGTGACAGAGCTCTGCAGGGGATTCAACCTCTTGGCAGATCCAGAAAGAGGGATTATCACGGCGGAGAGCTTGAAAAAGAACTCAAACATGCTTGGGATGGGAGGGATGACGTTAAACGAGGCTGAGGAAATGGTGAGGGAAGGGGATTTGGATGGTGATGGAGCGCTTAACGAATCGGAATTTTGCGTCCTCATGGTCAGACTTAGCCCCGGGATGATGGAGGATGCTGAGTTTTGGCTACAAAAGGCAATTGAACAGGAACTGCAAATCCCATCATCGCCGCCATGCTAAATTTATCCAATAAATTCTACTCTGTTTCCAATCTTTATTGTTACACATTAGTGTTGTATTTCTATTGCTATAACAAGTTTATAAATGACACGACTGTACTTCGTTAATCTTCATTTAGTTAATCAGTTTTAAAATATTAAAAATTCCTGTCAGTTAAATCTTTCAACAAAAATTACTGGACAATGAAAGACAAACAAGTAAGAAATTTAAAAACAATCGAAACCAATTACAATGATGATATAGATTGCAGTATCAATAACCACAAGGATTCATAACCTGCGATACTTTTTAGAGTTTAGGTCTTAATTTTTGCATAACAGAAGTCAAATACATCCCAATTTCTGAATCTCTTATAAAACATTCAAGCATACCAAACGACTTCATGCTGCTTCAGCTTCTCGATCTATGAACGGGTGATCTTTGAATAGGTGACCGGCTGTAGAAAGAAATCAAAATTTTCATGATAATTACTAAAGCTGTAATGTCACCCTAATAGTCTCCAATTTCTGAATATATGTACTTTTCTATTTTACCTTCGGTATCTTCCATTATCAGGACTGTGATTCCTGTCATTTCCTGCTCCATTGTATCTATCATATACTGGACTGTGAGCACGCCCATAATCAGGACTTCCTCGATTACGTCGACCAACAGGGCTTGGAGAACGACCATAAGGACTGTCTCGACGTCCATAGCCTCTCCTATCAGGACTATCTCGCTTACCTCGTTCTCCATCATCTCTGAGTGCATATTCAACAGAAACAACCCTGTCTAGTATCTTGCTGCAAAATTAAAATTTACACTTAAGTATTATAAATGAATAATGAAGATGAAATCTGAGGTTTGCTGCAAATGACATAATTTCTGAAGGTGCATAACCATGTATTGATCATGGAAAACAAGCAAAATTAGTTACAGATGAAAGTAAATCTAAAAATAATAAATTACATGGAAATTTAAACATTAGATCGCCAACTAATGCATCCCCTCAAGCTAGGTGCTGATCAGTGATCACCAACTAGTTACTAGATACATAGCACATTAGATCTTCAAAGGTCTAACCTTGAGAGCTTTCTTAAGGATATCTGATCTCTTATGATCTTATGACTGCCAGAGATCATATGAACCTGTAGCATCTTCTCTTCTAAATTGTAAATAGGATTGGATGTTAAACATATTGCCCCAAGGTGTGTAATAAATAATCATTAGTAAATCTCCTATCTATCCATAATTCAGTCAATAGAGAACAAACGCATTCTAACTTTAGCACTGTTGTTGCAATACCACAGCAATTGCTGTTAAATGAGTTGGATTCCATTCAGCAACACATTTAGTTAAATTCTCCCTATCTTCTGATTGCAAATTCACCCAAGAGAAGATCAGTCATACTCTGGGGGTTTGAGAACATGGATGTGTAAAAAACTAGTTAAAAATAGAATGTTCTGAAATAAAATAAATCTAAAACTAATTACTTAAATAGGAATTAAAATGATAAATCCTAAAACAACCAGACAGAAAAATTGAGAAAATCAATTCAGTATGATTAAGGTAATATCAGATCAATATTATAATTTTGAACAAAATGTGACAAGAATGTGTATTGTCTTCAAGCAAAAGAGTGAAAGACAGATAAAGAACCAACCTCATGTTGGTGGATTCCAATGCCTTTGCTGCATCTTCCTGTGTTTCAAACTGTACAAATGCAAAGTTCCTCCTTATGCGAACGTTTAAAATCTTACCATATGGCTCAAAATGTCTCTCAATATCACGAATTCTTGTGTTGATTGGATCAAAGTTGATAACAAACAAAGTTTTGGTAGGTCTACTATTTGCAACAGACCTGGAGCCTTCACGAAATCGAGGTCCGCGATCAGCTTGCTATAAAAAGGAAAAATCACGCAGATGTATTAAAAAATTGAATTACAATTAATGATCAACTTGCTATAAAAAGAAAAATTCACACAGATGTATTAAAAAATTGAATTACAATTAATTTTATATTGGATATGAATAAACAAATCATAAATAGCCAATTATGGATCAAATTAACTGATAAAAGTTTAAAACCTGATAAATAATGTTACCTTAGACCACTCAACAGAAAGTCTCCGTCTACTGTATCCAAACGGTCTATTGTCTAGTCCATGGATAGCATCCTCAGCATCACGTTCATCTTCAAAATAAATGAAAGCAAATCCTGCAACAAAAATAAAAGTAAAGTTTACATAACAATATGAAAATGATGATATTTCCATAACAAAAATTTTCCCAAATAGGAAGTGTCACACTGCCATGGATCACGCATTCTAAGAACAGAAAATTACAACACCTGCAGCTAAGTGTGGCCTGATGAAAGAAAAAATACAATGTCTGATATGTGTTGTCATAAATAGAGGCTTTGGATGACCAATTAAAGCATGATGAATTGATGAAAGAAAACTTAAATCCAAATTCAGGTCTGTGATGTATTGCAGAGCATGCTTCTCAATTCATTATGTAGACGGGGCATAGACATGGCATGATTCCGCAATGTCATGCTCGAGAAATGGCAATGGGAGCAGTTATAGTGAGAAAGAGACTGATGGCAATGGCCAATGAGAACTCTGATGGATGATTTAAGGAACTGTGTGCTTGCATGAAGGTGGTTTGCTTGGAATGGAAGGTTATGCACAGAAGTGAGCCCATAGAGCTCTGCTTCCATTAGAAGTTCCTGCGTCAAAATAAACATTTAAAATAGAGGTTGTTTGGCACATTAATTCATAATATCAATCCTACCCAAGTACACATTTTGGGTATGTTAAAAAATTACAGTAAACTATATGCGGATGTTGATACTTGATGAATGATGATATACATAAGTTAAACATGGTGTGGGAATTCCTTTGGTCAGTACTGCAAACAAAAATGTGAACAAGTACATTGTAAAACACAATGAGTGTTTTCATATTGACATGAAGTAATAAACAAAACTCAAAACAATAATAAATACCAGTAAAAATTGTCAATTTATTAAACAAAGATCTTTTTTATCTAGGCCTTGTAAAGAAAATCATAAAAGATTGAAAAAGTTCAGATGGAACTTATGGAGGTATAAAACTAGATATAAAGACTTGCACATCCCATCCATATGAGAGAAAACACAACAAGAATTACGAAACGAAAAAGAAGTAAATAACAAAGGGTATTTAAATTTCGTTTAAGAAGTAAAAGTAACGAACAATGACCAAATCCTTTACCAGACTTGATGTCGACACGTTCCACTCTCCCGTACTTGCTAAACAGCCTTTCTAAATCAGAGTGGCGAGTCTCGTACTCAAAGTTCCCGCAGAAAACAGGCTTCATGGCTCCAACCACCGATGTCTCCGGATAATGAAATCTGCACAAACCGTGCAACATACAAGCGATAGAAGAAGAAAATAGATTAAGAAAATAAAAAAGAGAAAAGTGACAAAACCAAATCAGTCCGAGTGCAAGAATTGAACCTTTTGGCACCGAAAGGGAAAACGCAAACAAACCCTAGAATAGAGATAGAGGGGGAGAGAGCTGTCGATCAGATATTAAATCCGAGTGAGCCTGTGGTCTTAAATATACCTAGTCGGAGCACAGGTCTCGTTGATGGATGGTGTAGATTTCCACCCACAATTCCAGAAATACTCTCCGGCCCAAATAACCAAATAATCGATACTGAGCAATTAGTCGGATCCTAGAATCCGAAAATCGTACAGTGATCAATCAATTGATTATTTATCTTTTTAAATATGAACATTATTAAAGCAACTAAATTTGATTATTGACAATGAAAGTGAGACAACATTCAAATTAAACCGATTGAAACTCTACAGCTTCTACTTATTGATTAAACACACAGATAAATTTTGTCCACTCAATGTCAAAGCACACCTACATATATCTGCAACTAAAATATGGTATTTTTTGTTTGGTTAATCTTTGTTAAAATGTTATATATGATCTTTTGAATCTGTTAAGATATAAAGGTCCTTTTATATAAATCGCCTTCCAATTATTCCATAACAAGCCAACCAGGCCATACAGGTGCTGAACCATGGAAGAGGAAGTCTGCTCAACAAAGGCAATTCGACTAGAAGGGAAAAAGATCTTGTAAAATCATACTAACTGTAATCTCTTAAATATCTAATAAGAACAACCCATAATCATGAACCAAAACAGAATCTTTTATGTTTTATGATACGATATGATCATATATGACTAAACCTTTTCAGCTAAATGCATCCACCGAAGCAAGAAGAAGATGGGAGAAATTACAAAATCTTCCATAAGTTCTCAATCTTCTAATTGATACAAGTATTAAGAATTATTATTATTCTGTTGCCCACAGACTAATCTCCTAAATAATAATTCTGTTGCCCACACACCACCATCAAGTCTGTTGTTAATTACGGCAATTGCTTTACATTCCATCTTACAACAAGAAGGTAAACCTATTATTTTTTCACCCTAAGCATGTTAAAAAGCTGACGTTGATCCAACGGCGGGATTGAGAGCAGGGGCGTATCCAGGGGGGCAAGGAAGGGCAATTGCCCCCACTAAAATTTGGAAAATATCCGAGGACCTATATGTAATTAAATTTTTTATAGGGGGTTAAGTGTAATTTTCACAATATATTAATATTTTTTAAGGGTTAATATATAAATTTCACAATATTTATATACTATATAAATTTTACAATATATGTAATTTTAAGTTTAATTACATATAAATCCTTAAAAACTTAAATATCCCTAAATTTCTCCCCCAAATCTTCTTAATCCCTAAACCTCTCCCCAAATTTTCTAAATCCTTAAACCTCTCCCCCAAATTTCTAAATCCCTAAACCTCTCCCCCAAACCCAAAACCCACGATATTTCCCCAATATCCTCCAAATTTCCCCAATATCCCCAAAACCCACGATTTCTCTCAAAATCTCCCCAATATTCTTTCGCCAATATTATTTCCCCAATCTCATTTTCCCCCCATCCTCCAATCTCGTTTCCCCCCATCTAATTTCCTTCAATCTTGTTTCCCCCAATCTCCTTCCCCAAAACTCACGACTTCCCCCAATCTCTCCTCCTCCCATCCACCTCACGATCATCTCAGGGTCAACCGGTCAAGCTCTCACGTTCTGACCACCGTCCATCGAGATTCAGTTATTGTGCCACAGCCCACAGGACACCACCACCATCGGATTTCACTGCCTTC
>LFYR01002205.1:53619-79220 GCA_001185155.1 Zostera marina | reverse complement strand
AACCTGAAAAAATATGAATTTTCATCATTCCATGTGATTTTTTAAAACAGGGACCTAAATTGATTAAATATCCATGTGAATTTTATTTCTTTCTTTAATTAATTAAAGAGGAACCATTTTATTTATTTCTTTAATGTGATTCCCACATTAAAACTCGTCTCAGAAATCGCCTTGGTGATAGTTTGATGAATGATTGTTTAGTAACATATATCAAGAAAGATATTTTTAAACCTATAGACAACGAAGTTATTTTAAAAATATTTAATGATATGTGTCTTCGTCGTAGGACATTGAAGTAATGTAAAATGTATTTGAAATTTTTATTGTTAATTAAATGAATGTATTTATTTTTAATTTGAATATTAATTAATGTATTGAATATTAATTATATAATAAATGTATTGATTTTTTATAGGTTTTTATAATCAATTATATGAATAGGTCATGCCAAAATTTGTATAGGTTTTTTAATTAGTACAAAAAAAATTTTTCGCCTTCGACGAATCTTGCCCCCCTTGCCGGGGAATCCTGGATACGCCACTGATTGAGAGATGGAAGACAACTCCGGCGAGAAATAAGATGAGAAATAGGAAAAGAAGTAGGTTAATCTAATTAACCACCAAAGTAGTCGTTATACACTGTAGCAGTGTAATTAGCTACTAAGTGTAATCTGTGTAAAATTGAATTAATTTAAACTTGTTAATTACAAAGAGTATTTAAACTGAAATTAACATTAACTAACTTAACTAATACAACTAATAACAATAAATGGTTAATTGGATCTTTAATCAAACAATGATCCAAATACCCAATTACTTTTATTTAAGGGAAATTGTTAAATCTAACCACCTAAGGTTGGTTAGGAGTTAAAACTACCCACCTATAAATTTTATGACCATTTTACCCTTAATTTTTTTTTAAATTTTCTTTCACATGCCATTGTCAGTAACGGGTATAAGAAAAAACCCATCGTCCTCCCACCTCCCATACTTCTATGGATTCTAGCGTCCTCCTTCCTCCTCCATATTCTCCTCCAGATATATCAGATGATGGGTTACTCAATGGGAGGAAGAAAAAGAAAAACAGCGCCAAGGAGTTCAGGGAAGTACCGGTATCAGATGATGGGTTCGTCAATGAGAGGGAGAAGGAGAAGAGCATCCCCAAAGAGATCATGGAAATACCAAAATCAGATATGGATCTCATCAAAGAAATCGGCAAAATTCCCAAAGAAACAACATCACATGAAGAAGTGATCTCTGGTGCTTTGTCTTATAACAAAAAGGTCCAAGATCCGAAATTTGCCGACATGGAAATAGCTCCAGAAAAAGATGCTGATGCTGATGATAAAGCAGAAGCAGAAGAAGATGAAGGAGATAGGAAAGATGGCGATCCCGTAAAAAAAGATAGATGTTGTTGGGATGGATTTGGATTGAACATATGGAAGTGGAGATTGACAGGAATTGGGGCTCTATGTTCAATCGGAGTTGCGGCAGCAGCTACCACCACCATATACATGTTCATACTAGGATCAACCCAACGTCAGAAACAGCATCACATGAACCAGAAACTCCCATTGAAGATCTGCCCAGATGACAAGGTTTGATTCTGATGAAAGAGGCTCTGTTCTGAAATTCTGGGAGCCTACGTTCGCCGGTAAACGGGCATGGAAACGGGCATGGAAACGGGCATGGGTACAACCCACACAATTTACTAATAAGGGGCAAATTAGGAAATTTTACACACTAACATACCCTAACCACCTAACACCTAGGCTTGGTGGGTAGTTTTGACCACCAAGCCATCTTAGGTGGCTAGTTTTAACACTTTCCCTTTATTTAAGTGGGTAAACTTGCAGTTTGATCCTCGTACTCTTCTATATTCTTTTACGGCCTTTAAGTGGGTAAACTTGCAGTCCAGTCCTTGTATTTCTTTTATTCTGTTAAGTGGGTAAACTTGCAGTTTTAGTCCTCGTTCTTTTGTATAATCTTTTACGGCCTTTAAGTGGGTAAACTTGCATTCCAGTCCTCACGTTCATTTTTATTTTGTTATTAGTTTTTAAGTGGTAAAGATTGCACATTGAACCTTACAGTTTTTTTCTTAGTTAAAACTGTAAGTATCTCTGTTTTACTTATTCTCAATTAAGTCCAAATTCAGTAATTATATGTTAATTACTTCTTTAAAGCATACCATAGGAACTGTAATTAGGTTATAACTAATTCAGTTCAAGTAGTTATATACAATGTAATATATAAACACACAATTAGTATCAATAAAGATAACTTTTAATTGCTTCTCTATTTTTGACAACTCAATCTCTACTGTCGTTCCAAGATGGTATTATTGTTAGTCAGAGGTCTCTCAACTTCCGCAGAAGATCCAAATTCCGTTGTACCAAAGAACGGACAAAAGAAAAGTTAACGAAGAGAAACATCATCATGAAGCATGTCGTGTGCATCACACTGAAAGAAGATAATTTCTTCAGTTGGAAAATACAATTTTCTATGTTACTAATTAAGAGATCAACTCTATGTTTTTGTAAATGGTCGATGTTAAGAAGCGTAGCGGCAACGAGATTTCTCTAGAATGGAGCCGGAGGTTAGAGGGAAAAAGCTTTTGTTGAAGACTAATTATGCTCCCGGACATAGAAATCTTATTCATTATGGAAGGTTTAAAGAAAACACACAGACAAGGAATCGAAACACAAGTAATTATAAATTGGAAAACAGCGTGCCCCACAATCATCGATCAAGCCAAGGGCACATATATAGGGTGTCTGACGAGCTGAGTTTTAGGATATAAAGCTCAACTTGAAACCTATTTGACAATGCTCAAACTCGATAAACTCTCCTTCTATAAAATTTGGGCTCACAAATAATATAACCACAAAAATTAATTTTAAACATTATCTTTAAAGTATCAATCTATTATGAATGATTGAAATAGCCGTTTATGAAAATTTAATAAAAATATATTGTAATCATTGAACAGTTTATCGATCTCATCAGTCCAAGTTCGGCTTCGGTGGTTCGTTAAGCTTAACGAGCCTAGGTGTCCAAATTTGACACCCTAGGCGTGCATAACCTGAAATTACCAGAATACAATGACAACAGGATACAAGACTAAGAAAAGTAATTATAACACTGTAACATGACTACGAGATAGTAGGAAGGAGAAGTTGAAAAAAAACACACAACAAGGAGAGATGAGATTGCTCTGCATCAGTGGGATGTCACGACCATTTGTCTATCACAAGACTGATGTCCATCAGGGATAGGGTTCTACCCAAGAATTTTAATTCAGAAAGATTTGACCTGACGAACAGGAGTGCCTTAGAGCCAAGATCAATGATCTCAGGTGTCCAAGGCTAACACTTCGGGAATATATCCCTGAAATTGAAGCTAAGCCCTGATTGAATAATGCGGTTAAGCGATTCAACAGAGTGCTCAATACGGGTGGAAGAAGTCTGGATCCGGTGTGATCGGCGTGACGGCGGGATGACGGCGTACTCGACGATAGTCGGATGTTTAGGGTTATGAAGTTGTGAAATTGAGAGAATGTTTGTTGCAAAATCTGTTAATGATTTCATTCAATGATTACAAACTTATACTACTGAATTGAAATAGTTAAACTACCCAAGGTGCTCCCTGTAACTTATTTAAATTGTTTTAACTCATATGTGGTCAGACCCGGCCCATTATGAAATCTTCATAACGTTTAGGTGTCTTTCCTTGGTGGACCGGTCGAGTAGCACTTGGACCGGGGTCATCTTCGTTGGAAGGAATTTGAGCCGCGCTCTCCTAAATCAGCTCCAGCTAGGGTTCCGGCCTCTTCCTCTCTAATCGCCGGACGCCCTCGGATATGGACGAGTAATCGATGAAGAACGTATCATCATCTCCCCCTTCAAGACCGACCTTGTCCTCAAGATTTAAGGACGGAAACTGATCTTGTACGTATCACCTTCGACGTCTCCCAAGATGAATCCTCAGGTAATGCTCCACTCCATTGTATGAAGAACGTATCAGCCTAGGTGTCCAAATTTGACACCCTAGGCGTGCATAACCTGAAATTACCAGAATACAATGACAACAGGATACAAGACTAACAAAAGTAATTATAACACTGTAACAGGACTATGAGATAGTAGGAAGGAGAAGTTGAAAAAAAAGCACACAACAAGGAGGGATGAGATTGCTCTGCCACGACCATTTGTTTATCACAAGACTGATGTCCAAGGATTAGCTAACCAAGGTTAACAAATCCATTGTTCTTTTATCATGTTAATTTCTATCTTCATTAGCTAAGTTAGTATAGAGTAGTTTAGTTTCTTTAATGTTGTGTTTACAATGTATTTGCTTTTATTTTGTATCTTTGAACTCTATATTTGTTTATTTATGTACCAAGCAAGTTACTTACCAAAAAAAGCTAACTCTATATTTAGGGAAGACCAACTCCGGTAATGTGTACGTGTTTTTTATGAATGCAATTATGCTAATCAGGTGTACGTGGAAGGAAATACAAACTCATATGAAATTTAGTATTCGTGATGAACAAGCCAGTATATAGGATCAGGGAATTGATTAGTACGATTAAGGAATACACAAGAGAAGCAAGTCTCTGTGGCCTATGGTCGGCATTAGCAGCATTTGTCAGGCACCTCTAGTGAGAAGAAAAAAATAGATGGCACACACAACACACAGAGGCCTCCATGGCTGATCGGTAAAGACATAATCAACGATTTACAACTAACGTTCAGGGAACATAAGTTTAAAACCAGCCACCATGGCAACATGGAAGTCGATATATACACGTGATTGACTGTCTGGAGGAGGATATCAACCAATCGGTTGATGGGGAGGATCACTGAGGATTAACGATCTCTCTAACAAATTTCTATTCTCTAGCTATTATTATATGCTTTATCTTGTTTTAAAAACTATTATATTTTTTTATCTTTTGTGAATCACATTTTGAAAACACAAAGAATCAATATGTATTTTCACAAAACATACACACTACTACTACTCTTAACTCTAGCAGAATAATTTTATTAAAAAATAGGACAAAATCTTATTCCGAACAAGATCCATCAAAAAGGAGTTAGGACTGAGAACGCTAGGATTACAACAAGATGCGTTGAGATGTCAACGCAGAGAACCGATCTTGAGGATCGACAAAAACTGAAGAGGGGAGAAACGTGAACTGAATCGACGCTAGGGTTTCCCAAAAAGTTGAGAGTAATTTTATTAAAACCAAAAAAATTAAAAAGATTAATTACATTTCTTAATTTTATATGGTGAGACAGGCCAATAAGTATTGGGCCGAATTAGCTGGTCCAGTAAGATAAATGAGAAATATTATGAATGCTACAGAGTGTTGTTTAACAAGGACAGGTCCGGTTGCTGGGGTTGTTTGTAAATTGTTCTCAATTTTTCTCTCACTGTTGGATCAAACATCAACCGATCAAATTGATCGACCGTAAATATATCCTGGTGTGGACCGTCTCACTTGAAAACCCTATATATTGAATAGTGTTGAATTTAGGTATATTTAGGCTTCGGATGTTGTTTAGATTACTAAATTTCCTATAACTTAGAAATTGGCAAATAATCTTTGACGAAAGAAGGCAAGTTTGATCGTGGTAGAACCAGAGGGCGCAGTGGACGTGGTGGCGACATAAATTACAAGACACAATCGCCAGAATCGAACGTATTTTGCGAGTCTTCCCCCTTTTCCCTACTTTTCCTTTCCCAACAAGGCAATGTCAGAAGCATACTGGAGGTATCCGGATGGACGAGCCGGGATGCCGGCATCAATTCACGCCCCTCCTCCAGGACCGATGAAGCGACCTCGTTCTGATTACCCTGGTGCATTTCTCCGATTCTTCTCCTTTCCGTCTTACATTTTCCAAGTTTATCTATCTGTTATCGCCTCTTCGAGAGTTCGAGTGCCTGTTTTCGAAATTAGGTTTTCTATTTAGGAGAGTTTCTTTTGGATCAAGATTTATTTATTGATTGATTGGGTAGTAGTTGTGTTTGTCGTCGCTCATATGTACGTTTATAGATGGTGATCTAGTGTGTTGTTTGGAATTTAGGTCCACTAAAGAAATCAAGTTTTTTTTTGTTCATGTCAAGACTTTCATTTCATTCGTTTTAAAAAATTGGTCTGGTTTTTGAAGATGTTTCTGGTGGTCCTGATTTTCGTGGCTATCATCCTCGTGAAGAAGAGAGGGTGGCACAGCGTTCTCTTCAAGATACCGAATCCATCGAAGCTTCTTACGAACGATACCTCCGCACTGGGGTAATATAAGCATCTCAAGTTATATGGTTTATATTTTCACTTTTATCAATATCTAATGAAACATTTTAAGTTTATTTATTTCTTTTGACAGTCTTATGGTACTACTGCTAATGAATCTGGTAGGCCTCTTGCTGGAGGAGCACCAAGTCACCCTGCTGATGATCCACACATGATGAGTGTTGGGAGTGTTGGAAGTGTAGATAGACGGAATGTTGTATATGGAGCTGGAAGGCCTGAAATGTCTCGAAGGCCTGAAATGTCTCTTCCTCCAGATGCTTCTAACACACTATTTGTAGAGGGCCTAACTGCAAATTGTTCACGCAGAGAAGTTTCTCGTATCCTTATGGAAGAATCCAAGTTTGGTCTCATAATATCTCTTCATTGTTGTTTTTCCTCTTAATGTTACTTTTTAGATATCTTTCGTCCCTTTGTTGGATTTCGTGAAGTGAGGCTTGTAAACAAAGAATCGAGAAATGTAAGAACGCTAATGTTTCTACAAAACATGCAACTTCAAGTTCTTTATTCTCCTATCATTAAAACTAAAACCTATTTCAATATTGCAGCCAGGAGGTGAGCCCATTGTGCTATGTTTTGTGGATTTTTCAACTCCTGGCCAATCAACATTAGCTCTTGATGCTTTACAAGGTGAACATGACATACTGAATTCTTTATTGACAAGTCATTTTTATTGTCAAATAAATTATATATTGTTTTCATCATTATTCTTATATTTTGAAAGGATTTATATTTTTGGCTCACTTCTAGTGTAGTTAATATAAATATTAGGATTCAGTTATATTATTTTTTCATATTTTTTTGTCATGTATTTTTATTTCTGGGATTATAGAGAGAGGAGGAAGAGAAGAAAATTTGTAATAACAATAAACTAGATATGTTCAAGTAATCATGAAGTAATATAACAACATAGTCTTACTATGTAAATTCGTGGGATTTATTGTGGGTCTAATACCGTGTATCAGCCCATATTTTATATAAGTAGGAGATTATATTAATGATCATTTATTATCATTAATATACTGAGAGAATTTGGTTCAATGAGTTGAACTAATATAACCAAATATTATTCTTAGTAGTTATTGACTTATTGCCTAGTGTGTGTTTTCTCATGAGTCATGACTGATATCAAGACAACCAATCATCAAGTGTAACAACCAAACTTCACATCAAGGTGTATTTGCACTCTGAGTTCGCAACAATATTTTTTTTACTAAACACTCACTTTTTAAAGTTTGACCTTTATAATTTATCTACTCATGCAACAAAAGTATTGAATCAAGACATGTCTACTGCAACATTTTTTATGAAAATCCCATTTTTTGAATGTTTGACTGGTTCAATTAATTGTATTTATGGCTTTTATGCCATAACTGTTTTCAACATGTCGAGATTTTTTTAAAAACTAACATGTATTTACCAATACAATTGCAAAAGCTTTAATGCTGTTGCAATACATGTGGTTTTGCGGTTTGCACCTTTATGAACATCTCATTTTATATACTTTGAACCATACTTTAGAAAGTGGTGTAGCTATTAGGATCACTGCTACAGTGGCCACTGGCCACACAGCTATATTGGTATAGCAGTCGCTTGCCTGCTATAGCGGTTTGCTATTTTTTGAATATACTATTGTAATTTGTATAATCTTTCAAATATTCCCTTCATGTTTTTAATATAGTAAACAACAGAAACGTATCTAGAGCATATAAAGTAATCAAGGTTAGCCTGAGTAAATTCGATGCTCGCTGAATGCCGTTGAAATTCACCGGAATATTCCTGAACATCGCTGGGCAGAGTGATAGACCAAAATTTAAAAGAAACAGTGCTAAGAGGCTCGCCGGGTTCTCTTTAATATTCGGAATAAAGGAGGAGGCAAACATGTTTGGGATGATCAGCGTCTTAAAACCAGCCAGTTGACTGATAATAACCTTTTCATCAAAGGTACCATGAAGAAATGCATTGGATATATCCAATTGCGTCTTCTTCAAATCCTTGCTTACTGCAACTGTGAGAACAATTTAAACTGAATTACCTTTGACCATCGAGCTAAATGTCTCGGCATTATTGCTCCCTTCGATATGCCTCATTTCGTTGGTCACCCATCTCATCTTGTATCGCTCCACAATACCATCTTCCTGTTGTTTAACCTTAAACACCCACTTGGTGTTGATTATGTTGTCGTCATTAGACTGAGGGAGAAGAGTCCAAGTTTGATTTTTCTGAAGCGCTTGAAACTTTGACTCCATCACGTCCTTCCAATTCAGATCAAGTAATGCTGATCTGGGTGAACGTGTTACCTCAACTGAAATTGAGTTCGTCCCATTATCTTTTGGCAAAGGAGGCAAAGCTCTCTTTGAAACCACTGCAATCTTCGACGTTTCATCACCATCGTGTTGAGTCAACTTTGAGATATCTTCATTTTGAGAGGATACAATCGAAATCAAAGTTTCGAGTTCTCCTCAATTTGAATATTATCTGGAAATCCCTCATTGCCTGAAAGCTCTTCATTCTCGACCCGAATAATCGGGATCTCGAAGTCTCTATCTGTTATTGATTAAACAATTGCATCTTCCTCCTTCGCTAACAATTTATTTAGGGAGAAGTCTTTCTCAATGAATCTTACATCTTTTGAAGAGTATAGCCGCCGTCTGAAAAGATCGTAACAAAGATATCTTTCCTGATTCTGAGGATACCTTAAGAACACACATGGAATAAATTTGTCGGGTAGATTATTTTACCGACATGGCCTCTAGCACGGGAATGATTTACATCCAAATACCCTGAGTTTATTGTACTCCGGTACGGCGGTACGCTTCTAAACATTGCTTCCAACGGTGATCTACTAGAGAGTAGAGGGATGGGATTGCGATTGTACAGATAGGTAGCTGCTAGAATTGCATAGTCCCAAAAATTTATTGGAATACAGATGTGCTTAAGAAGATTTAGAGCCGTGTCCACCAAGTGCCAATGCCTCTTCTCGACGGATTCCATCTGTTGATGAGAGTATTTGCTAGAAAATCGGTGTCGAATCCCATATTTTTAAGTGTAGATGAAACTTCCTATTATTCCAAAGTGTTATTTGATTGGAATTGCTTCCGACACCCGCCCAGACTGTACCTCTGTCCATTTCTTAAATTTCATAAATATCTCCCCAATTTCAGACTTCTTCACCATTTCAGAATACTCAATTGAAATTAGTGGCAATTTTATCGACGTAATATCTAAATTCCTCACATGAATCTACAGGAGTCTGTCCTCATATATCGTAAAATATCAGTTCAAATGGTGTATTATATGTGATATTAGACGGTTTGTTAGGAAGAGCATAAGATTTCGAAATCAAGCAAGATTCACAATCAGACGAATGTTTAGAAGCCGAGATAATTTTAGAATTCTTAATAAGATCATTGATGTCCCGTGAATATAAGTATCCAAGCTGATCATGGAATCTTCTTGTCGAAACCTTCTCCACCGATGTAGTTACAAAAACAACACAAGCTTTATATATGTATAAAGCTTGCTAAAGCGAAGAAGCTCTGGCTCAAATTACTTTTAAACTATGGTTTTTTACCTTTCGATCTTCGCCTAATTTTAACGAGGTTACTCATTTTGTCATGTGCTATAGTAGATTTTACAATGTCTTACCCAAAATTTCGACGCTTGGTAATTGTGATGACTGATAAGTTGAGTATATTTTGGATCCATTGAATGAGATGTGATATTTGTAAAGCTTACAAACTAATTCAAGCAAATAGTGTATTGCTTGTTATTATGTTATTATTTGAAACAGCATGCCGTTTTTATTGGAATTAAGGCACCTCCCAAGACAAGAAGGCATGTATTCATCATTCATCCTTATTGGGGAGGATGTTGTAGCCTTGTAGGGTAGAATATGAACACTGAATTGAACAGAACCTTATAGAAACATGACAATAAGTTTGTAGGATCTGGGTTGTATCGAGATTTACTCAGATTTTTTATATATATAACCTTTATTACATAAAAATAAAAAAATATTTTTTATTATCAATAATTTTCATATAGGATTATTTCAATCTTTGTCCGTTTAAAATGTCAATGTGTGTTTTTGCATTTACGTTCATTGTAAATTCGTATGCAAGTTTCTTTATGGTATTTCTAGTGGTTTGGAATTTAGATGCATCAACCACAATAATTATTCGTAAAGCGCAGAAGAATTTGGGGGTATAAAACGATCAATTATCCGTGTGCACCTCTGTTATCTTTGAAACTCAAAGATGTACATTGTTGCAATATTTAGGTTTAAGAAGTAGCCATTTCAGCCTCGTGTGTCGCAGTCATGATTCGATTTTTGCAGGTTATAAATTTGATGAGCACGATCGCGACTCGCCCAATTTAAGGATCCAATACGCTCGTTTCCCTGGCCCAAGGTCAGCCAGTGGGTCTCGTAGCAGACGTTGAATTCTGTTTCTTTCGTTTGTCAGGCGAACTAGGCGTAGACAGAGTGTTTGTTTTATTCGTTGTCAAATATCCGTAATTTGTAGGATCGTATTGGGACTTGGGCGGCTACTGTTGCTTTGTGCGTTTGGTAGTATTTTATTTTGCAATTTTTTTATACAGTCTGTTCAATCTAAATGCGACTTTATTTTGTGTTGTTTTATTCATGAATCGTGATGTCATCATCCTCGTTTTTTTGCCGTGGTTTATTGTTGCATTGCAGCACTGATCTATAATATAAGACTGCATTTCTATTTGAAATAGAATGAGTTGATTCAGAGGATATTGGTCAGCTTTACCCTGCTTTGATGTCTTTCACATATTATGGTTGTTTATGTTCAGATGAATGGATCAGGATATGGCTTTGCCAAGGATCCCTACGGCAAGATTATACTTTTCAAAACACTTTAGGTTTCTTCTTCTTCTTCAGTGACAGAATGGTAGATATCAAATTATCAATAGTTTTTGTTGTTGCACTGCATTCTTCAATCTTGAATTACTGATTTTACAAAAGTAAAATTACATTTTCAATTGGATAATATTTAAATATAAATGATGTCATTTTGAATTAAATCCCACTGAACCAGTTTCATTTTTTCCTGTATTTGATCTAATAGTGCATAAATCTGATCAGATGTTTGGTGAGATTTATCCTCTACCACGAACCTGTGTACTCTACCATTGAGTTCAAAAGAACTAAATCCTGCTGTCTTTTTGAACTGCCTTCCTCTCTTCATCTTCCAAAGTTTGGCAACCCCATCCCACTTCCCAACTGATGCGTAGGTATTGGAAAGAATGATATAGTTTCCCGGATTCCACGGTTCTAACTGGAATAGGAACCCTGCTGCTACTTCCGCAAGTTCAACTTGACGATGAAAACTACAGGCACCCAACAGCGTTCCCCATATCACCGCGTCTGGTTTCATGGGCATGTCTGCGATTAGTTGGTAAGCCTTCCTCGTCAATCCCGCACGCCCCAAAAGATCCACCATGCAACCGTAGTGTTCCAACTTGGGCTTGACACCGTAGTTGTTTTCCATTGATCTGAACACCTCCCATCCTTGAGTTACCAATCCTCCATGTGTGCACGCAAGAAGTATCCCAACAAATGTTATGTCATCTGGTTTTAATCCTCCCAGTTTCAAGTCTTGAAAGAGTTGAAGCGCCTCCTTCCATCTTCCATGGACGGCCATTCCGACGATGATGGAGTTCCACGAGTACATGTTTCTCCCGTTGCCCATTTCCTTAAATATCCTCCTCGCATTGTCCAAACTTCCACACTTGGCGTACATCTCTATCAAACCATTGCTTACAAACATATTCCTCTCCCACCTATTCTCTCTCGCATATAGTTCAATTCTTTCCCCCATCTCCAACGCCCCGAGATTCGCACAAGCTGGGAGCACGCTGGCTAATGTGACCTCATTCGGCCGGACGCTGGCATCCTTCTCCTCCCACAATCTCATGAAAACGTCCATGGCTTCCACGTACCTTCCGTTCTGAGAGTAGCCAGAGATCAAAGCCGTCCACGAAATGACATTCCGAAGGGGCATCGTGTCGAACAACTTCCTAGCCTCATCTAACCTGCCATTCTTGGCGTACCCACAGATGATCGAGTTCCAACATGCAATATCTCTGTCCGGCCATCCATCAAACACCTTTCGGGCAGAACCCAGAAGCGAATTCTTGCAGTACATTGCGACCAAGGATGTCAAGACGTGAGTGTCGGGTTGGAATCCGAAGCTGAGGAATTGCGCGTGTAGCGCTCTCCCATTGTGGGGCAAGCGTAATGAGGCACAGGAAGAGAGAAGGTAGGTGAAGGAGTGAGGATTGGGAAGGCGATTATGGCGGCGCATGTGGGAGTAAAGATGGAAGCAATGGTGGGACGAGGAGTGGGTCTGGAGAAGCCTGTTGTATAGAAAGGTGGACGGCGGCGTGATAGAAACGGAGAGAATGAGGGATCTGGCATAGGTGAAGTTATTGTTACAGAGGAGGGTATCGAGGAGGAGAGGGATAACGTCGAGATTGTTCCGGACGGCGTATGCGTGGATTCTTTTGAGATCTCTCATTCACACGACGGCCATTAACCATCCTGCCAAGTGCCAATCGAGTTTAGCAAAATAAATAAATAAATAAATAAAGTTTTAATTAAAAATGAAGAAATTATATGTGTGATTTAATTAAAAAGTTTTTTATTTATTTTGTACATGAAATGAATTTACATATTTTGTGAGTGGGCGCCCGGGCCGTGGGATGGCTGGCGAAACCTGATTGGCTGAGTTGAATTACAATCAATTACATGGTACGGGTGATTGGGTGTGCACCGTCTTTTTGAAAATGGTCAAAATAGAGAGGAAGGACCAGTGGGCCCACCGTCCAAAGTGGGCAGTGGTAAGTTAAACTGAAGAGAGCAAAGAAGAAAGAGGGGTGGCAGTGGCATACTCACTGTCCCTGATCGATCGATCGATCGACCGATAAAAAAAACATTGTATATTCTCATGAAGCTCGGTTATGATTGTATGTATCTTAATTTTATTTTGTAGGGAAAGAAGAAGAGAAATCAAATGATTTGAATAAAAATTCAGATCCATCAACAATATATATAGTAAATTAGTAATATAGAAGATATCGGAGGATATGGGCGGAAATGCAATTAAATATAGCTAAAAATTCCATGTATTGTATTGTATTGTAGAAGACGGACGGGACGGTTACATAGAATTAAAAAGGGGACGGACGTTTGTTTTCCAAAATAAATAAAGAAAAGGCAACACTAAATTATATACTATGAACACCAAATTACCAATCGTCCAATCTAATTAACTATTTTTATCCATCCAATTGTCAGATTCGGTCTCTGGTTCTCAATTCATTTTTACTCTTAAAAATCTCTATAATAATAATAATAATTAGAATTAGAATTATCATCCATTCAGTGATTTCAGTCAGAGTTAGTCACGTGGCAAGGCCGTCAGGTCAGGGATCTCCAATAATTTTTTTAAATACAGAGATCTGCTCTTCTGCTGGGTTCTAGTCTACCATGGATGTCGATAATCATGTAAACGAGTATCACGACAACTCTCCGATTCCACAAGTTGCAATGACCGTCTCAGTCACCGACGATCCAAATCTTCCCGTACTCACGTTCAGGATGTGGGTGCTTGGTGCTCTTTCCTGCGTCATCCTATCCTTTCTCAACCAATTTTTCTTCTACAGAACCGAGCCGCTTTCAATCTCATCCATCTCCGCTCAGATCGCCGTCGTACCCCTCGGACACCTCATGGCTAAAACCCTCCCCACACGCCTTTTCTTTAAAGCTACTAGATGGGAATTCACGCTCAATCCAGGTCCATTTAATGTCAAAGAACACGTTCTAATCACCATCTTTGCTAATTCCGGCGCCGGTGGAGTTTACGGAATGCACATCGTCACCTCCATCAAAGCTTTCTATCATAAAAAAATCAGTTTCTTCGTCTCCTTTCTCATTCTCCTCACCACCCAGGTACCGACCGTTTCGCGCTTTTTTCACCTTTCCCGACCGACCATATTTTTTCACTTTAATTCTTCTCTTTCTTTGCAGATATTGGGGTTCGGATGGGCGGGGATCTTCCGACGATACCTCGTGCTTCCGGCGGAGATGTGGTGGCCCAGTAATCTTGTTCAAGTCTCTCTTTTTGGGTGAGCTACGACGGGCTATGCCTTTGACTATCTTTTAAATGCCTTGGATTTTTAAATTGCTCCCTTTCTTTTCCCAGAGCTTTACACGAAAAGGACAAACGCCCAAGGGGATCCATGTCGAGAAACCAGTTCTTCCTCATAGCTTTTCTCTGCAGTTTCGCCTACTACATCCTCCCTGGATATCTGTTTATGATGTTGACATCACTGTCATGGATATGTTGGGCATTCCCCAAATCGGTTCTGTTTCAGCAACTAGGTTCTGGTATGTCCGGCCTCGGCATATTCACTATCGCACTCGACTGGACAACCATCACCTCGTATCTCGGCAGTCCACTCGCTAGTCCGTGGTTTGCGACTGCTAACGTCGCCACCGGATTCTTCATAATCACTCACATCATCGTTCCCATTTCGTACTGGATGGATTTCTACAGGGCTAAGAATTTTCCCATCTTTTCCAGCCGTCTATTCGCCGAGTCTGGTCAAAAATACAATATCTCCGACATAATCAACGATGACTTCCACATCAATCTCGACGCCTACGATAAAAACGGACGACTCTATCTCAGTTCCGTCTTCTCAATGGCTTATGGTGTGGGTTTTGCAGCGCTAACCGCAACGTTGTCCCACGTCGCTCTTTTCCATGGGAAGGAAATACTGACGATCACCAGATCGGCGATGAAGTCGGGGAAATCCGACGTGCATACAAGACTTATGAGAAAATACAAACAGGTTCCGGAATGGTGGTTTCTCTGCATTCTTGTCGTAAACATTATTATTGCTTTACTTTCCTGCCATTTTTACAACTACGAGCTTCAACTTCCGTGGTGGGGCGTTCTGTTGGCTTGTTCCATTGCCCTGTTCTTCACACTCCCCATCGGAATCATCAACGCGACGACGAATCAACAACCTGGATTGAACATTATTACAGAGTACATCATTGGATATCTGTACCCTGGAAGACCAGTGGCCAATGTTCTGTTTAAAACATACGGCTACATCAGCATGGCGCAAGCGCTCACGTTTCTTCAGGATTTCAAACTCGGACATTACATGAAAATACCACCGAGGGCCATGTTCACTGCTCAGATCGTAGGAACAGTCGTCGCTGCCATGGTGTACTTGTGCACAGGTTGGTGGTTGTTGGAGACGATACCCAACATCTGCGAACCTGATGTTCTTGGAGAAAGCCCATGGACATGTCCGTACGATAGGGTATTCTACGATGCCTCGGTCATCTGGGGTCTCATCGGACCACGCCGTATCTTCGGCGATCTCGGAACTTATCCGGCCATCAATTGGTTCTTCCTAGGTGGAGCCATCGCACCAGTACTGGTATTCGTTGCGCACAAGTTGTATCCTCGTCAGAAATGGATAACGTTGATCAACATGCCGGTGCTCATAGGCGCAACTGGCATGATGCCACCAGCCACAACCGTAAATTACAACACTTGGATTTTAGCAGGCTTCATCTCAGGGTTCGTTGTGCTCAGATTTTATCCGACCTGGTGGAAAAGACATAACTATCTTCTTTCCGGCGCTCTCGACGCCGGCGTCGCTTTCATGGGTGTGTTGTTGTACTTCGGATTGCAGATGAAGGATATTGGTGTGGATTGGTGGGGTAATCATCTCGACGGCTGCCCTCTTGCCCAATGCCCTACTGCCAAAGGCGTTAATGTCGGAGGTAACTGTCCTTTAAATTAAAAACGAGATTACTTTTCCAATTTACTTTGTCCATTTTTATGTTTCGGTCCTTTCTTTTATTTTATTTTTACAGATTTTATTTTTTAATATCCGTTGTTTGTTGTACCTACTAGTACTACTACAGTTATACAGTACCTAGTAGTCTAGCAAATAAATTAAATAATTTTAATAAAACTTTATTTTAATAATATTCATTACCAAATAGCAATGATATTTTTGTTTTATGATGGTAAATTTTCATTAGCAATGAACAATGATTTTTTTTTTTTTTTTTTTTTTTTTTGTTGAAACTTGGAAGAATCCCAAAACTACCCAATTGTTAGACTCAAGGAACGCAATGACTCACTGGGAAACAGGGATGATGGTTAAATAGCTGTTTTACTTTTATTTTGTTAATTAGGATCACTGTAATTTATTTAACTCTTTGTAAACTCTATGTTTTAACTAATCAAAAAAACATAACATAACAATGAAATGAACCCAACCACCACAGACATCGCCACTCTCAGAGTGCCAGAGATTCTTGTCGAAAAACTACTGACCTGCGGACCGCCTGCAGGTGCAGGTGCACGTGCAGGGCCGGTTTTTACTTCTTGCTGTTCTATAACGTTCATGTCAAGCTTCATTCCACCAAAGCAATATAATGGTATCCCGGAGATGAAGTATCTGCTTCCGGTTGAAGTGAGTTTGACAGTTGTGTTACCGTCTGTGCCGGTTAGTATTGCGTTGGTTGTCGAGCAATTGGTGTATCCTTCTTTGCTTACCTCGCTCACACTGTGATACTTCGAGTATCCGAAACCTGTCAAACGGGTGGGGAGAAAAATAACTAAGGATGTCCTTGAGAGTTGTGATCTTTAGCTTTACAAGGATGAGAGTTGTGATTTTTAGCTCTTACAAAGGATGTCCCCGACGAAGAAAGTCTTGTCAACCGACCAGGAGACGAGATCAGCACTCACGTCCCAACCGGCGCTACCTCCGACTGTGTAGAACTTGGCCGTCGACGTGGCTGCGAGACTGAGGAGAACAAATACCATGCAGCAGGAAACACGAAACATCTTTGGTGAGGGGCAACCTGGAACAACTGATGGGCTTCGACTTTAAAACTTTAAGGTGAGTTGCGCATGATGTTGTTAGCACTTGGCAGGTATTATTAGCTAACCTAACTGCGTCATAGGCTCATAGCTTTAATATTTATCAGAATCCAGATTTCCAGAAGGAACAGAATTAATTTAGAAGATAAACAACCTTTTGGCAGCTTAATAAGACTAGTAAGCTGTATACAAAATGCACAAGTTTTCCTGTAACTTTGTAAGCTGTATATACGTGGATACCACAATAAGAATTCCATCTTCTTCTGAAAAAAGGAGGAAAATTACACTGACCAAGTGACAATCGTCATCTACCTCATTGATTTTCTTCTTCTGCGACATTCAAAACACTGAGTGCAAGGGTTGCTGGATGTTGTTAGCTTCTCATCACTTATTCCTAGTCTACTAGGAGAAACTTTTAAATCATTGAGTAGTATCTCTCGAATATTTGCATTCTCCTTAACAAGCTTTTCGATGATCTGTTGATGATTCACCAACTGAATAAAATACAAGAAAGATGGAATCGTTACATCATGATTAATTTCAAGAACAGGAACAGTATTTTTTTATTCAATGAATGTTGATTTTACAAAATATTACCACTCGCAGTGCATTATTTTCAGACCGCAGATTCTCCACCTGAGAGAGAGAAAACAAATCATGTAAATACAATTCAAGTAAAGAAAGGGACATAACACAATGTGTTAATGTCAACCTAGATTTCAACCAGGAAAGTACATTTTCTTAAAATCCAACCTAATGCTGAATATCAAACCAGAATAATTAACTTCCAATTAAGAGAATAAATTCATCAATCAAAACAGCATGGACATACCAGTTCATTGAGCTCAATAGCCTTTTCATTTTTCAACAATGGATTCTGCAGGAAACTACTAACAACCTTTTCAGAGTGACTAATAATAGGATTCTCAGGTGAAGTTTCATTAAAATCTGATATACTTTTTGATTCTGCCTCACAGCTTTCATCATTTTTCATGGCAATTAAGGCTCTTGTATTATTTTCTGCAATCGGCAAGGGATTTCCATTATGTGATTGCAGACTTTGGTCAATGGTTTGATTTAGTTCCGTCGGGTTGCTATGTAAAGTCCCGGGAATGACAGTTTGGAGAGAAGAGATGGCAGATCCCATTCCTAGATTGGTTACGATCTTCGTTATGACATGCTAATAAAAAAATGAGATTAGAAAATGGAAACAACGCAATCAATGAATAAACCGACCATAATGATGTAAGAAAACCTACTCCCAGAGACAACTGAATTTTTTGGATCACATTAGGTTTTACGGCAATTCCTGAAATTATTGAAAGCACAAAATATAAAATAAATCCAGATTGATAGTTGCGAAATTTAAATAGAAGAAAGATTCTTGCATCAAGTAATCTGTAATCTACAACCTTTAATTAGAGATAACGACAATAATCAAAACTCAACATATTGATGAACATTTATGCCATTTTGATACGACTTACGAACCTTCAGCTTGTGAAAGCTAAAATGATAACTAATAACTATGATATTAATATTAGTTAGAATGTTAATTGGCAATTATAGCCCAGACTCAAAGGGAAAGAATGGACTCATTATTAGACCAGAAATAATGAGTTCTTTTTATATGGGAGGCATGTGCATAGGTTTCGAAATTTCTGACCCCAAGCACACCAAGTTCCTTAAGGAGGACCATTCAAGGCCAAGGAGTAGATTTTCTCCCATCCTAGATGAACCTATATGCAATTTGTCTAATCTTAGTTATAACTGAACTAGAAAGGGAGGTGCCATTTATCCAATATGTGAACATACCGGCAAAGACCCAATTCACAAGTTTGATCCTTCCCCCATGGGATAGACATCTACCTTTCGACCTAGCCAGTGTTTTCTCTAATGCTTGTATAAGTCCAATGCATTGATGATTGATCAAAGCTTTCCTTTTACCCGAGATAGAAATACCCATATAGATGAGGGGGAGTAGCTTAGGGGTAAAGCTAGTGATTTCTTGTAGATGGGGGAAATTGGTAACCACTTTCGAGTAGTGTGTACTATTCTTCTCATTATTAACCTCTAGTCCTAAGAACCTAGAGAAGACTTTAAACATTTCCTTGATAGAGTTTAAAGACTTTGGGTTGGTCTTAAAAATTATAAGGATGTCATTTGCATATATTAGATGAGAGATTGATTTGGCAACATTGATCTGGTGAGTGTCGATTCTACCCTCTTCCACCCCTTTTCAGGATGAGCCTGCTAAGGCAATCCATCACCAAATGTCCAAATTAAAGAGGATTGGAGAAATGGAGTCCCCTTGCCTCAATGCTCTTTGGTTTTGAAAGTACTGATAGGAGAAGCTTCATCCAATACAAAGAAGGATGCAAATTGGATACAATTTTATATAAGAGCGATAAATGTTGTGAGAAACCCTTCACTCTTAGGGTTTCTAGAATGGCATCTCATAGAATTGTATCAAAAGCCTTCCTAAGGTTTACACTCAACATACATCTTTTGGAGGTCCTCATTCTCCCAAAACTATGTAGCATCTACTCAGACAGTAGGGTATTATCACAAATGACCCTACCTTCCATGAAAGCAATTTGATTTGGAGAGACCAACAGATTTGCCACCTCATTTATTCTGTTAGCTAAAATCTTGGATAAGAGCTTATATATGAGGTTCACACATGAAATTTGCCTAAAGTCTGCCAACTCGGAGCTGAGAGGCAGTTGGTTTCTTAGGCACTAGGGAGATCCATGCGTGACTAGGCTGCTTGGAGAATTGGCCTCCCTTGGAAGAACTCTCTGACACAAGCCATTATTGTAGGCTTTAATTCCAGCCAAAATTTCTGAAAAAAATTAGCAATGAAACCATCAAGACCAGGTGTTTTGCCTGGAAGAAGAGGGTCTATCTGGCATTTTTTTTCCAGGGGTATATGTGATAGCCAACTAAGCCAAGTATTCATTTCCTCATACTCCACCCATTGGTAGGTGTATAGGGCTACTACTGGGGGTCTCTGTTTTGCCTCAAACACTTTGGTGAAGTAATTCAGAAACTTTAGTGTGGAGTTCCTAGACATTCTAATCTTGGTAGATAGGCTAAAAAACTTAGAGTTAGCTAATCCCCTTCCCTCTGTGTGTGTGTGTGTGTGTGTGCCATTTTAACTCTATTAAAAGAATTATCTCCCTACCAAGCGTCTAAGCGGTTTTCTCCGGTACCGGAGCATGCCACTTTTCGAAGTGAAAAATTTAGGAAGAAAAGAAAAATCATACCTACACCAAATCCATGGCCAATGCCAACTCCACATCCAACTCCAGCTTCAATGCCCTTCACTCCAAATCTCCTCAACTAGTTCAAACATAACATAAAAAGAACGAATGTCATATTGCAAACACAAACCTAATGATGTATTAAGTGGTAACATTAATATCATTATTTATAATTTGTACAAACAATGGAGAGAGATTGAGAGTGGAAGATTCACAGAGCTATTGACGTGTCTTCCTGCTCCAGACAACATATCTGTTGCTCCTCTTGTCGCAGTAAGGACCTGCTGCAAAGCCGGTATCGCGCCTGAGCATTGTGCGTCGAGCTCAAATGTGAGTAAGTGAAATTTCATTATTCAGCAACATACATCCCAAATTGGCATAGTCGCATAGATGAAAGTGTACGGAAGGCACTACTAAGGCAGTTAAAGAAAAGAAAACCATTCTGACTGGTTTCTCACCTAAATAGATCGGTCTGCCAACCCCAATACCAACCCCGCAGCCGAAGCCGAAGCCTGTGAAAACCTGTCCAAATTTGAAACCGAAGGGATTCTCCAAATCAAATCCTACGGAGTTCCCTATCCCTTCTCCTTTACTTCTGCCGGTGGATTCAATGACAGCTGGCTCCATCGGAGTAAGCGGAGATGTTCACGTCGTCCGCTCTGCCGCTCCCAAAGAAAAAAAATAACCAAATTCGCTGTGTTTTATCTGGGGTTTCTGGGCACCTATAATTTTTTCTTCCAGGCTCGACTCTATTGTAAAATCAAGCTCAACCCTGAGTCCTGAGTCCTGACTCTGACTTGATTAGATGGATTTAATCATAGACCTAATGGAAACAGCACTAATCTAATATATTTTCGTGACGTCTATTTAGACATAACAAAACGACGCGAAATATTTTATTTAAATCTCAAACAACAAACAAATCACTACTCACGAGTCACAAACAAGGAAAGAATTGAACGCGCAATTAATCCAACACAGTGATTAAGGTTTATGGTGCATTCAGATTCAGATCTTGATGGGAACTGCAGCGGCGATCCAACGCAGTTCATTCTGCATTTTGGAAGGAAATATAATAACACCAGCAGCTCCAGCGTTCGATTCTAAATGGTAAGAAACATGCACCGTCGTGTGGCCATCACCAAAAAACACTTCCTTCGCCGCGGCCGTCGTCAAAGCATCCCAATTCACACTTTCGCCCTCTGTAACTTTTTTTCCCATGGCGGAAACTGACTCCACCCTAGTCTCTTCTTTCCCCCAATCAATCCGATAGAACTTCGCTCCTTCCTCTGTGATTGTGTTAAGTTGGTCAACACCGCTTTCATGGTTAAAGAGGGATGTCGGGGAGGAGTTTAGTTGTTTGGAAGTGATGTGGGAGGTCACACCAGGTCTCTTGAACTTCGCCAGGTGGAATATCGGAACGACATCGTTGCAGAGTGATTTCTTTCTGTGCAACAATATTGTCGTATGGACTTGTGCCCATGCTCTCATGAACTCCGTCATCATGACCGGGTCGGCCAGAAGAACACTGCAGCTCAGACTAATGGAGTATTCATTTCCCTGAAAACTTGTCACCTGAGATCGAAGAAATATAATCAATCGAATTGAAGTTATAGTAATTTGAGAATCGATGAGTAGTAATTAAGTTGTTGTACTTGCCTGAACATAGAATAGAGGCGAGAAATGTGGTGTTTTGAAGCAAATATCCATCCAATAAGCCAAAAGACCTTCTCCTCCGGCATCTTTCGTGTTGTCGATGAACTCCTCCATCGACATCTCAGCCTTGGCTTGGACGAGCCTGATGCCGGCATCGTTGAATTTAATTCGATCAACTTCGCCTGACTTGTCGTTCTTCCGGAGTCTCCCAGCGAACAACGGGTGGTCACCCAACACAACGTTGAGTGACTCCTTGAGGAAACCAACAAAACTAAATGCTGAGTAGTCCGACGAAGAATTCTTGCAGTACGCGACGAGTCGGTGGTGGGTTCGGAGGAGATCTTCTGTGATGGGAATAGGATCGGATGTCGAGATTCTCCTAAACCGATCAGGCTGAGTCATCTTCGCCGGTGTGACGGTCTGGATGGCTTCTATGTGGACATTGCATGAAAGTCGATTGTTGGACTCGGCCATGATGTATCCAATATCTTACCAGTGCAACAACAGAAGTAAATTAAATTATATATATAGGGATGGATGGATATACAGTTCCGGCGTGATTTCTGGAATCCTGGCTTCGATCTGCATATATACGCATAATGTATCGATGATTGCATGTAATCAACGGTTGAGCTGATGTACCTAATCAGGATTTCGATTCCTGTATTGTATATGTATTAATTATTATGGGTGGATAAGTCTAATTGCATTGCATTATTATCGGTTTAATCGATGATAAATATTCCAACGTACATTAATGCAGGTTTGGATTTGTTGTGTTAGATTCGATGATCATGGACAGATTGGTTGGTTGGTTATCTACCGGACTACTACTGCTTGCAAGTCTGCAATAACGTACTGTACTTTATTTATTTAGGTCACCTTTAGTTTTTCTCATAGTACCGACATATATACCTTACCTAGAAACGCATCACGACTCCAGAATCGTGAGTTCGCGATGGGTTCAGAACCTGGAATCTGAATCATGTGTTCGGGAATCCAACACGGTTCATCGCAGTTCCGGGTTCGGGAATACCGTCCACCATTGAGGGGCAATGTGGTATCTCATCGTTGACGGTCAGATTAAACACTTATAGTTATGGTCGGACAGAACACTTATAGTCCGACTTAACATGACTATATTGACAACGCGCCTAATTAATTTAAAGTATCAGCAATTCTAAACGCGAGCTGCTCCCCTTCCTTTTTCCGTCCAGCGAGAGACAACGACAACGCGAGCTTCCGCGAATCCTCTGCTCGAGAGAGTGTGTACGCCTCCGTTGTGAGAGCGAGCACGCATCCGACAGAGAGACGCGAGCACGCCTCTGCAGGGAGCGCTTTGAACCTCCGCCATCTGCGAGAGGGACGCCTCCCGATCGTTAGTCTTCCTTTCACTGATTTCCTTTCACCTCCGGTCATCCGCGAGTGAGCTTCCTTTCACTGATTTCCGTCCAACGAGAACTCCTCCTGCCGCCAAGACAGATTTGGGTTGATTCGGCAAGGGATCCCCAATCTGGAACCGGCGAGTGGCGAGGGGTATCGGCGAGTAGGGGGGGTATCGGCGATTGCTGTGTGCTTTCCGGCCCCCACTGGGATCGGTGAGTGCGAGTGAACCTAATCACTACGGAATCGGCGAGAGAGAGTGACTCTAGTCAATTTAAATCGGCGGGAGTGAACTTGGTATCTTTCACTGTGGTACTTGTGGAATCGGCGGGACAACACTTTTGGGTTTAATATAGAGAAGAAGGTTCCCTCCTACGTTAAAACATTGACCAGCGACTTAAGTGTGGAATCGGCGACTGGTGAACTTAGTCATTGTGGAATCGGCGAGTGAGAGTGAATTCATTCACTACGGAATCGGCGAGTGGAGTGAACCTAGTCACTACTATTCGGCGAGTAGTTGGGTTGTTATTGAGTAGCTATTCTTGGATTGAGATTTAATCGAATATCATCCCTACTAAGCGAGGTTATCTTTACGATTGAGAAGGGAACGGATTTTGGTGCTCTTCACTGTCTTCGATCGGAACTATCCGATAAGCATTAGAGAAATGAGCGTTCTGCGATCTCTAGTGCCTATCTCTATCTAACCACTATCATCCGTCAGTTCTGGGGGTGTCCCGCGTACTGCGTGGGGTGCTTGGGTAACGGGGTGATAGCAGGAAGGATAGAGTGGAGTGACCGACCAAGATAAAAGACGTTGCTCCTAAAAAATAGGCCAATGGAGAAGTGAGCGTTAACGATCTTCGTTCGGCTTTCTCTAGTTAGTCGCCGTCATCCGTCAGTTCTGCGGGTGCTCCTCAATAAGGAGTGCTTGAGTAGCGGTGTGTCGGTAGAGTAGCTAGGGAGGGAGCGACACATCGGAAACGTGGCCCAACCATCGTTGGATTATCATTTTGGGATATGAGGAACGCAAGGGAGCAAGCCTATACATGGGTGCCTATCGCCAAACATAAACCTATAAGGAATCTAAATTTCATCCAACCTACACTCATCAATAACCAACGTCATGCGAGGATTGAAGAATCACAATTGGAAGAAGTTACAAAGAAATTTACAATTTTATTGAGGGTGATAGGAGTAAACCCTTCACTTGCCAAACTGAAGGACTTCGTAACAAAAGAATGGGGGTTGATGGAGAACAGAGATTATAAAGTGATGATACTGGAAGGGACTGGGTTTAAAGTTACGTTTCAGAACGAAAGAGACTATAGGAGAGTCCTTAAGGAGGAATGGCTCTGGATGGAATCGGAGATTGTGCTGGTTCAAGAATGGAAACCATCATTGGATTCCAGGACTGAAGCCCTACCGACGATTCCGATATGGGTCAACCTACCTGCGCTGAATGAGAAGTTCTGGAACACGGGAATCATCGCTAGAATCGCTAGCACACTAGGCACACCTCTAAATGGTAGATTTGTGAACAATGATGATCAGACAATTATCCAGTTAGTGGTGGTAGTGGATGCTGCCTTTAAATTTCCCGAAAGTACGAAAATTATAATACAAGGCCAGAATGGTCAAGTGACGGAGGAAGTTGCAGTGAGGTATCCTTCCGTTCCCCCCTCGTGTAAACGGTGTGAGGGCTACGGTCATACAACTGAAGCTTGCCTTCGAGTACCCTTGACGGTGAAGGCCTACAATAATCAAGAATCAGGTGACTTAAACCCACCTCCAAGTATCTCAACAACAGGGGTTAACACTCGTAGAAGGAGAGCTATTTTCATCGAATCCCCTGGAGCATCTGAACAAAAAGAAAACTCAGAATCTGAAACCCAGAAGTCTACAAGGACACAGAAAAGAAGGGCAGCTAGATTAAGAAGAAGGCAGAGGCAGAAACAGATGAGGAGGGAGAGAAGGTTAAAATCAACCAATGAGGTTACAGTGCACATGGAGGAAGTCAATGTCCCGATCGTGAATG
>LFYR01002205.1:28051-52844 GCA_001185155.1 Zostera marina | reverse complement strand
AGAAGAGGACAAGGTGAGTATTCCGACGTGGGGCCGGCTGAATTCCGAACGATGATAGAAAGTACTTATACTACTGAAATGCCTATGAAAGGAGGATTTTTTACTTGGAGCAATGGTGCAGTTGAAAGTAATAGATGTGAGAGCCGGATTGATAGAGTCCTAATAAATGAGAGTTGGAGATCCCTCTGGCCCAATTTAATCTGTAACCTCTACACTACGGGATCTAGCGACCATCATGGCTTGGAGGTTACCTTTCACCAAATTTCCAAAGCTAAGAGGCCCTTTCGTTTTGTCAACACCTGGATGGGACAGGAAGGGTATCTGGAGCTAGTCAAAAAATGTTGGGATTCTAAGCTGCAGGGTACCGCTATGTTTACTTTCAATTCTAAATTGCGTTTAGTAAAATCTTCTACCAAGCTTTGGTTACAGGAGCAGGCCTCGTTGAAAAATCAAATCGAACTCATCAGAAAATCAATAGGGGAGAAAGTCTTAAAACTGACAGAGGATCCAGATAGCCATGAGTTACAACAAAAGCTGGTTGAAAAGAAGTTAACACTTCGGGATCTGCTTGAAAGGGAGGAGATAGAGCTCAGGCAATGTTCAAGAGTGAATTGGCTGAAGTTGGGTGATTCTAACACTAGATTTTTTAGCCAAAAAACCAAGGACCGGAGCCTGAGGAACTCTATGTTGTGTAACTTAGATGATCAAGGAAATCCATTAGTTACAAAGGATCAATTGGAAAAGGAAGGAATTACTTATTTTAAAGAGTTATTTCGTGAGAGACAACCTTTGAATAGTAGCACCAAAATCCCTTTGAGATGGTTCCCAAAACTAGTGGCAGAGGAGATGAATCTTTGGATGGCGCGGAGGCCAGTGGAGAAGGAGGTGTGGGAAGTGATCTCTAGCCTGTGTCCGGAAAAAGCACCAGGACCCGATGGGTTTACGGCAGGATTTTTCAAAAGATACTGGGGTATTATTAAGAGAGATGTGATGACGCTTATAGAGGATTTCTTCGACGGACGTGGTTCCTTAAAGCACATCAACCATACATTCATCACTATCATTCCTAAATTTCCAGAGGCCTCGCATATTCGAGATTTTAGATCCATCTCTGGGGTAAACACAATTTATAAGATCATATCTAAGTTATTAGCAAACAGGATTGGGCTAGTTACTCCAGAGCTACTTTCAGGCAATCAAGCGGCTTTCACAAAGGGTAGAATCATCTCTGATAATGTCCTCCTTGCGGAGGAATTGTTAAGAGGATTTAAACAGAAGGCAACAGCTAGACGAGTGTGTATAAGCCTTGATATCACTAAAGCATTCGACTCAATTAGCTGGGAAGCGATTCGCATAACTCTGGTCAGTATGGGTTTCTCAGGGGCACTGGTCAGACTAATCACTCAGTGTATCTCGACTGCGACCTTTTCCATCCTTATCGAGGGGGAACCTTCGAAGTAATTTAGTAGTGGAAGAGGTCTTCGGCAAGGAGATCCACTTTCACCGATCCTCTTCAATCTAGTTATGGAGAACCTTTCGCAATCATTGCATCTTGTTGAAAAATGTGGAGAATTGGATACCTTCGTTATGGGGGGAGCTATCTCTCCAACGCACCTCATTTTTGCTGACGATGTGCTATGCTTTGCAAAGGCAAATACCAAATCGATGAGGGCAGTTAAAGCAGTGCTGGATGATTTTACAAAGAATTCAGGATTGGAAATTAATTGTTCCAAGAGTTCGATGATATTCTCCATCTCATGTGAGCAGATCAAGGATGACCTATTGCAGTTGATGGGGTTTCAGGAAAGCTTTTTACCGCTTAAATATCTAGGGGTGCCTTTAATTGGGCGGGACGTAAAAGGTGCGGACTGCGTTCCGCTAATCGACCAACTAAATTCGTATCTACAGAAATGGAAAAATAGAGCTATGTCTTATGGAGGAAAAGTTCAGCTAGCTAACTGGGTCCTAGTGGGCAAGCTACAATACTGGTTTCAATGTCTCAAAATTCCCATGACGGTGATCAAAAAAGCACGACAAATTATTTATCAGTTTATATGGGGGGACTCTAAAGGTATGGCATGGAGCAGAATGATTATGGCTAAGGAAGACGAGGGCCTAGGACTGGCGGATCCGGTGTTACTCGCTAGAGTTGCTAGGGTCAAATGGGCTTATAGAATCTGGAATGGGGGATCTCCATGGGCGGTTTGGATGCGGGCACGCTATCTCAAAGGGAGAGATTTGGCAGAAATTCAATTATGTTCCAAGGACTCTCCGATATGGACAAGCATACTGAGAGCCAAATATGATATCAATTTATGCTACCCTGCAGGGCTGGATTGCACTGTCAACGGTAGTATAAAAACGAGTCTCTTAAGAGCAAAACTTTCACCGCCAGCCGTCGTTGATCCTCTGGCTATAGGAGTGTGGACATGCCGTACCTCAAAGATGGCCTTCTGTCTATGAAGACTAAGATGGGGCAAGTTAAGAACATTCGATAAATTGAGGTCGTGGGGGATAGTGGTTCCAGCAAAGTGTGTCCTATGTGATACAGTTGAGGAAACGACAGCTCATTTATTCTTCAATTGCGAATTCAGTTGGTCTCTTTGGAACGAATTTATAAGGTTGACAGATGCACTATGGAAACTTATGGGTATCACGGAAATAAAGCTAGAAGATATAAGGGTGGGTGATATCATGGAGGGGATATCCAAATTCAGGAAGTCAGCACCATGCTGGGGGCTACATTGGAATGCACCTGCAGCGTTTATATGGCATCTTTGGAGGGAGAGGAACCTACGACACAAGGAAGGGCTTTCTCGACTGGTAAAAGTCGTGGCAAGGGATTTTATACGAGATTTGGCTATTATCTATGATTATCGCATATTTAAAAAAGCGCATAGGTTAAGTTTGGAGGACACAGCTATCAGAAGGTGGGAGAAAACCTCGCTATTGGTTACTGACCTACAAACCGAGGATTAACAAGTTATACCTATTCCACACATCCTATCGTACTTTTAGTTGTTTAATTAAGTGTCTATCTTTTTTAATATCGTAGATTGTAATTCCTTTTATTTTAATTTTAATATAAATTGCCATTAAAAAAAAAAAAAATTGGCCCATCTCTTTTTTTATTGAAACTTTTGCAGATTCAACCCTCGACTTCCTTGATATTATTTCTGCGTGTCTTAATTGTCTGCATAGTAGCACTCAATAAAGAATTAATTAAACATATCACAAGATTTGTTTATTTCAATTAGCTCCTTATATTACAGAACCCTGTTTTAATTACAAGTCTGTTTTAATTATAGGAACTCTAATTTCAATTTATTCTCTTAATCTTAATTAATCAAGTTAATTTCTTTAGATTCGAGGTTCACATTTGTTGTAAAACAAGATTCTGAAATCTGATAGCAGAATGATGAGAAATACGTCAGAAAAAGAAGAAAAATCTGTAAAAACGTGGAAAAAAAATCTGAAAAATGTATAAAACTAACCAGATGATGCATGACCATATTTTCAGTGTCGAGCCGAGTTCGAGCCGAGTTCGAGCCTGGGTTCGAACTTAACCGGATGATGCATGGTCATAGTTAGTTTTAAATTTATCCATTATATATAATTAATACTTTTTCAATAATATAAATATTTTCATTGATTAATAAATGAATCTAATTTTTTAAACATGAGTAAACATGACCCATTTATAATATTAATATTATCTTAAATAAAATTAAAGCCTTATTTAATTAAAATTAATAAAAGTAAATAGTAAAAAAAAAATGTTTGTATTGAATTAGATAAAATACGTGGTGGAATTATCTGATTGACATCTCATATAGAAAATCTTATAGGAAGGAACCACATATTTTTCTAAATAAATAAATAAATAAATTTATAAGTATATGAAAATATGAAATGTACTAATTAAATAATTAATACAATAGTTATATAAATTATATTCTCTCCCGACCTTATTAAATAAAAAATATTCGTGCATTATAATTTTTGAGTATGATGCGCACAAACAACAACACAAGGTTGCGAATTTTAGGGTTCTTCCGGAGTAAAATTTAGGGATTAATTTGGTAAATTTGATGATTTGAGAGGAAGAAACACACTATATTTTTGTTTTTTGATTTTGTTTTTAAAGCTGGATGTGTTGAATTGTGGTTTGTGGAGGTTACTTTTTGGAACAAGGTGAAGGCTTGAACCCCAATTTTCTATTGGCAACATCAAACTCCCACAGATGATTCTGTTGCATTATGTTTCCGATGGTGGATGAAGCCGGCCACGGCGTCTCCATGAACCCAAGACATTTTACACCGTCGGCAACCGAGATTATGTAGCTCTTCTCCGGCGGTGTAAATTTAACTGTTCCAACTCCACCAACTCCGGCAAAGTGGATGGAAAAGGGAGGTATGACGACAGCAGGAGGGGTAGTCCAGTTGTAGCAAAACTCAAAGGGTTCCACTTCCACCTTCTCAACATTAACCAGAACATCATCGTATGCTTTGGTGACGGCCTTGTAAGCATATCTCGTCAGAACAGTAAGACTGGTGCCGGAATCAACTATAACTCCACCGCCGGATCTCGGCTTCCATGTTTTTTCCTTGATGTCCAGAAGAACTTCTCCGACGGAGATTCCTTGAACCTGGATGGAATAGAAAGGCGCCAAGGGAGGTTCCATGGATAGATCGACGTAGGTAAGTGCTGTCGTGTCCTCGCTGCTCCGGTTGCCGAACACCAGGTAGTTGGTTTCTGTACGAGGACTCAGATGGTCGACCAAGCAGTAAGAGAACTTACCACCGAAGAGGTGTGTTGCCGACGCCGCGAATGAGGTCTTACTGTATCCAAGACCCAAAACTCCGTCCGCTTTTGCAAAGGCAGTTCCGGCCGACACCGACGTACATCCGATTTTTATTCCCCGGAGCTTTGCACGTTTTCCGGTGGACAAGTTTATCGTCATTCCTTCTGTGGCAAAATGACCTAACGCCTTCGACCCATCTGCGTAGCTGATCATGATGTGGAATGAAGATCGATATAATAAATTGAGTTGGGTTGAAATTTGAATCCAATGATTGAAGAAACTTGAAATACGTACACGTAATCATATAAACAGGGATTGGTTGGCTCGGTGCATTCGGTGAGGGAGAAAGGAAGATCCATCTTGCAGAGGGGAGATGAACATGTAATCGGTCGGAAAGTTCTGGATTTCCGAGCATCGAAACGGTGGCCGACAGGTTCTGTCTCAGGACTTGTGGTGTTCTTGCATTTTATCCAGGTCAAATCACTACCTGTATCGATCACGAGAACGAACGGACGAGCGGGAGTACCGACCTGAACCAACGCGAAGTATTGGCCGGTGCCGGAGAAAGCTCCGGAATTTATCAACATATCGAAAGAAGAATTCATGGGTGTTCTGATCCGTGACAA
The DNA here is from genome assembly GCA_001185155.1 of Zostera marina. Classification (NCBI taxonomy): domain Eukaryota; kingdom Viridiplantae; phylum Streptophyta; class Magnoliopsida; order Alismatales; family Zosteraceae; genus Zostera; species Zostera marina. Next base: position 47,414 of record LFYR01002205.1, on the reverse strand, counting down.
ACGACGGCTGATGACAGCTTGCCTTATGACGTCGTTCCGTGCCAGCTGGACTGGATGTGAAGCGTAGCTGTGCTGGTCACGGATGAGATCGAACCGGATGTACGTCTCCGTCGCTCCATTTATGATGACGACGGGGAGGACGACAAAAAAGAGGAGAAGACGGCGAAACATTTTTTTATCGGAGATGGATAGATAGATTAGATAGATCGGTAGAGAGAAAATACTACATAAAAAAAAAAACTGAGTTTTTTGTGTCCTCGCACAATTTGTTATGTCTATCCAATCTATATATAATTTTATAAATAGACGTAGATTGTACATTTGTGCTTCGTTAATTTAGTTGGTCAGTTAATTTTGTTAGTTGGTTTGTTAGTTAAATAAGTAGTTAAATTAGTTAGTTAGTTTGTTGGTTGGTTCAACATCTTCAATCTCCATCATCTATATGAATGCCTCTCATTAAGGGTGAGTATACATCTTGAAATAATTTACTAAATAACTGTTTTAACTTCTAAGACAAGTAATTTTTTAATATATCAGAAATTCAAAATGTAATTTTTTTAATATATATATATATATAATAACGGTGTTCAATTGAGTTAATTCCCCTTGTCTAAAACGGATCGGACTATCTGCGACAGAAGGGTACGAGTCGCCAACCAAAACATAAGTAAATTATATTGTACATAAGTAAATAAAAATTAAAGTACATACATTGAGACTCAGATTTCAATTATTTTAATGAATAAAATTTCAGTGAGCTTAATTAATATGAGCTTAATAATGTTCAAGTTTGTATGAGAATGCGTGCAAACAAAACATTAAAAAGTAATATAATTAAAAGACGGTTCAATATAATTAAAAAACGGTTCAAATGATTTTGCATAATATTCAACGCGATTCGGATAGGATAAGCGTTTTTGAGCTCACCTTATTGAGTACACTCCAAAAAAACTGTATTTTAATAGTGGTGTTCTGATGTGAGTGTGACAATTATTTTCCCTTTTATGAAAACTGGTAGTTGAAACTGAAAGTTGTATTGATGAATATATGGACAATGATTAATTTTCAGATACAGTTTGTTGAATTTAAAGCTATATAATGATGGGACATCTTAACCGTTAAATTATATCTTGACGCTGAAGGTTGTCACAAATCTCGAGATTTTTTTTAGTTGACAGAGAAAAATCTGTAATTTATATGAATCAAATAAATGTGTCTGATCACTTTCACCAACTAATTAACAACCTACTAGCTAATTTAACTAACTTAGTTCAACACGGCCAGACTTGATCCTACACGCTCCTTCTCAATGAGTTGCTTTTCCGACGAGCTTTGACTGGAATAATTTAGAAATTGTTAGAGATAACAGTATTTTAGATCAAACAATGATTGAGAATATTTCGACAAATAGAACTGATATTATCTCAGTTCTAGTTGAAGTAGATTTTTTTTTTTTGATAACGGTGGGTACCTCTTTACAGATATAAAACTGTCAACCTCTGGATGATATACCAGAACCACATAATATATCATCGGGTAAATTTAAGTGAAAATGTACAAAGTGAGATTCGAACCTTGGATCTCAAAAACTTTAATAGTTCTTGAGACCAATGAGACGACCTTGTTTTATATTCAGTTAAAGTAAATCTTCCTTAGACAATTACAACACCAATGCAATTAAACTACTATTCAAATAGGTACAACTAAGGATCAAATAACAATTCCTCATAATATTGTTTGCGAGTTCACGCAATCGTAAACATTCTTTGAGTTGTAGTTTCTTTCACACAATCGCCTAAATGGGTTGACTAGATCGACACACCTTGTCAAGTAATACCTACAAGCTAAGCTACCACATGGTATCACTCAATCAGTGCTTTCCATGTTAATTTGCCATTGGTACTTAATAGATGGAATCCAAATTTATGCATATTTTAAATAGGAAAGGATTCATAGTTTATGAAATATTTATAATCTCGACTAAAAATCCATCCGTTGTATTGTCTATTTATAATCTCGACTAAAAATATATTTTTTAATTAATTATTGTACTGATCTCGAGATTTTTCATTAATTATATTAAACTATCTCATAATCTCCTTCATTTTAAATAATTGATTTCAGATTAACAACCGAACTAAATGTCATGGTAATGCAAAATGAAAATGAAAAAAAAATGATGATGTATGTCCTTTGATTTCATTGCCTAAATTTGGCCAGTGAATAATGAATCATATATTCTGTATTCATATACCTTTTAATTTGTTTATTATTACTAGATATTTACAGAAACGAGAGTACAATGATTTCTCAAAGAATATATCTCTAGGAAGAAATCACAAAATGGTGCAGAAATTGTATATAATGGAGCCCTGAAATGAACAATTTAAAAGAGAAAAAAATAATATATTCTAAATTACAATGAATTCTTATCTCTAGCATTGTTGTATCTAGAACGATGATTCCGCCTTAAACCAGATCTTCGATCTTTAGAACGCCTTGGAGGCTTCTTAACAATAATATTTGCAATCTCTGACGATGATCTCTTCCTTCTTGGTGAAGGTGGTGGCGGTGCTAGTGCTAGTGGTGGTGGTGGTGGAGAAATCGACAACCTCATATATTCCAATAGATCTTTGTGATATGTCTGCAAGATCGTAAACGTATGAATTTGCAATGAAGAATTATGTAACCAACCAACCTAGAAGACGAAAGAATTCCTAAAACCATAATTTCATGATATGGAAAAATTGTACCTGAACCACAAAATTTCGCCTTTCACAATCCCAAAACATATCAGGATGCCAATTTACTTGAGACATAATTCTATCCCGTATGGTAGAAAAGCTAATCTGATCCCGAGAAGTAAAATGATCAACATCATTGAACCAAAGACAAGTGAAAATATTCGTAATAGGAATGTGTTCCTTTATGATAACACAACCTTCAGGGACATCTGTGAATCCCATTTCCACGAGAGAGAGAGAGAGGTTCAGTATAAAATTTTAATCAATTAAAAAAGTAAGAAATAAAACTCCCTACCACTTGTTATAGGAAGCTTAGTTTCGGTGTAATGAGTCAATCCCACTTTTTTATAAAACTCAATCTGGTAATCGATGGAGGCATTGTCATACTTTCCAGCAGCCTTGTTTGCTTCTGCTTCCTCAAAAACATCAAACCTTCTATAATGCCTGGAGATTGCAAATGTGGAATTCTTTCGCCACAGAAATCTGATAAAACTCGAAAAGCATTACGACATTTTAACAATAACATGGAAACTCAAAATCTCAAAAAACCACAAGTCATTTAAAAATAATATCTGTGCACAAAAAATTAAAGATATAATTTATGAAATGACTACCTCTCAAGAATTTGAAATGGATCCCTAACAAGCTCAAGTTTTCCATCAATCCATAAAGAATACCGGGCATTTGGGAACAACCTATGCAGAAGAAGTTTTGGGACCTGAAAAAACATAATAATAAGGAAAACATGAAATAACTATAACTTTAATGAATCAATACAGTTATTAACTGAAATGGATGGTATAATTTTAAAAACAGTGAATATAGAATAGATATTGATATTTGATACATAGTAACAGTGCCGTATCTAGGATTTCCCAACATGAGTGGCAAGATTCGCCGAAGGCGAAATATTTTTTTTACTAATTTAAAAACCTATAAAATTTTTGACATGACCTATTCATAAATTCGATTTTGAAAACCTATAAAAATTCAATACATTAAAATACAATTTACATTACTTCAATGTCTTACGAAGATGACACATATCATTAAATATTTGTAAAATAACTTCGTTGTCTATAGTTTTAAAAATATCTTTCTCGATATATGTTACTAAACAATCATTCATCAAACTATTACCAAGGCGATTTCTGAGACGAGTTTTAACGATATGCATTGCTAAAAAACTATGCTCGATCAACTAATGTAGTTGCAACTGGTAATATCAACGCTAATTTGATAACCAAATAAACCAAGGGATAAACAATATCCATCTTATACTCTACCAATTTCTGTGCTAGACCACCAATACCCATGACATTATCAAAATCTTTATTAGACCGAACATTATGAATGTAATTCTGTAATTGGTTTTTGAGAATCATGAGTTGTAATTCTGAAAAATCAGCAGGATAGAAAGAAGCAAAATGAACCAACTTCTCTATATCGAAAGCCTCAAAAGAAAAATGTGGATCAAGACAATGGATACACAGTAGTAACTCTGTGTTAGTCTCAGTAAATCGATTATTAAGTTTCTGAATTTGTATATCGATCATATAAAAGAAACGATTAATCTTATAATAGTGAAGACTTGTAATTTTTTCTATGTTTCTTCTTTTTCGACCATAAGGTACATATATTTCATCCATTGATGGCACTGTTATATCATTTTTTACATATAAAGAACAAATTTTTGAAAGTAAATTTTCCCATCCATTATCTCGCAAATTTTGAAGTCTTTGTTTCGAAACTGATACTAATCGCATTGCATTATTGATGTCTTGATCTTTTCTTTGCAATGTTTGAGATAAATCATCTGTAATTCCAAGAATTGCTTCCATCAAATTTAAATAGAGAACGAAATCAAATTGTTTCATGCCATCTAACAATATTTCTGCGGAAGCACTTTGTTCTACAAGCTTGGTATTATCAGAAACAACTTTTAGAACCTCCATCACTGCTGAAAATAAAAGAATTAAACTGCATATTGTACCATAATGAGAACTCCATCTTGTGTCTCTAGTTCGTTTTAAAGTCGTTTCTTGATTTTTTCCTTGCCCAGTAACTAACTCTTCCATATCCAATGCTTTTGCAATACTATTAGCTCGTCTATCAGAAACAACTTTTAGAACCTCCATCACTGTTGAAAATAAAAGAATTAAACTGCATATTGTACCATAATGAGAACCCCATCTTGTGTCTCTAGTTCGTTTTAAAGTCGTTTCTTGATTTTTTTCCTTGCCCAGTAACTAACTCTTCCATATCCAATGCTTTTGCAATACTATTTGCTCGTCTTTCTCGAAGGACATCTCTACGCTTGCAAGATGCTATAACAACATTAGTTATATTTGCAACTGTATTAAAAAAAGTCACAATCTTCTTATCACTTTTAGCAGCAGCAACAATTAATTGTCAAATGTAATTGATGTGCAAAACAGTGAACATAATAAGCAGAATTATTTTCTTTAAGAATCAATGATTTTAAACCATTTATATCACCAGACATATTACTCACGCCGTCATATCCTTGACCTCGTAGATTGGTGATACTTAAATTATGTTTGCAGAATAAAGCATCAAAAGCCTTTTTCAGAGTCAACGCATTAGTTTCTACCACATGAATGACTGCTAAATAACGCTCCATTACACATCCCTTCTTGTCCACATATCGAATAACCACAACCATTTGTTCTTTAATTGATATGTCTCTAGATTCATCAATCAATACAGCAAATAAATCATGATTGAGATCTTTTAAAAAAAGTCTTGTAGTTTCAGCACTTGCAATAGCCATCAACTGACTTTGAATTAGTGGAGCTCTCATTTGATTATTTTTAAGAGCAGTGATCATTGCTTGTTTGTAATTTTCATCTCTGCTTGCAAATACTTCTAATAACTCCAAAAAATTTCCTCTATTTAAAGATTCACTAGATTCGTTGTACACACGAAAAGGTAATCCTTGATTTAAAAGATAACGAATGACATCTAATGAGGCTGTCAATCGTATACGATAATTGATATCTTCTGATATTGTCTGTTTCTCTAAAATAGGTTCTAATTGATGTTTTGCTTTCCTCAAATTCTTATACTTTTCCCATATATGCCTTATTGTGAGAGCTATCAATAAGTCCAGCATGTTCAAGCAATTTACCAGGTTTTTTTCAATTTCGAAATCCAACTGTAACAAAAGTATCTCCGCCCGCCTTATCTCCTTCATATGGTTTAAAAAGGTAGCAACATAAACAAAAAGCTGAATCATCAGAAATACTATACTCCAACCATGTAGAATATGTATCAAACCAAGAACAGTTAAATCGACGACTAAATTTGCCAAACCAAGTCTGCGGAAATATGTGTGTTTTTGGTTGACAATGACCTTTTTGAATGTACTTCCTTCTAATATCATCAATCTCATTGATATTATACAATGACATCTTCTTTCTTAATGCTGGATCAGAAGGAAGATCTTCGGAAGTTAATGGTTTAGAAACAATAGATAATTGTTTTCTTTTACTTGTTTCCGGGATATCTTCTTGCGGTTGTGGAGAAGAAGTTGTCATTTTAAAATATTTCTCTATCTGTAATTTAAAAATTAAAATTCACATTAAATCTAATAATACAATCCTACATTCCTAAATCGAACTATAAAATTATATAACAAATAATGTATAAAATTATAAATCCATCAATTCTAAAATAAAAAAAAGTAATAGAACTTTGGTATTGAAGATCTTTTTAAGCTTTCGACAAATGAAATGACAAAACCCCAACCCGCAAGAGGCAAGCGTGGTCAACCTAAAAAAAATTCAGAAGCATTTATATAAAAAAATAGACATTTGTTTGACTGTATATATAAAAATAAAATTCATCTTCAATCCACAATTAACAATTTAACCTAGGTAATTTAAAAATTCAGAAACATCTGTACAAGAATCATCGAAGTGAGTATGACACACATAGCCGAACAATGGATTGGTGTATGACAAACATAGCAGTTATCATTGAGCAGCATTTAATTTATTTTATCTACATAATTTATCGTCATGTGAATGCCACCTCCCACTGACAAACTCTGGCAAGTAGACCCATATTGTCCATAATGATTTTCCTAGTGATAATTTTTGGAGGTCTCAGGACATGCTGTTTTAATCTTTTGTTCCTTTAAGATCAGATATGCCAGGCAAGGTAGTCTAGGGAGTTCCATAGAAAGCCCTAAGGATGAGAGTTGTCTGTGAACTTCTAGCAAGCTTCAATTTGGTCTTCCTGTCTGATGTCAGGCCATGCCAAAGTGGGTATTGATGTGTTAACAAGATTCCAAAATGAGTTGTTTATGGCATCTACTAGAGCTAAAAGAACAGCTCTAGAATAAAGACAATCGAAAAATAAGTGTGATCTGGATTCATCATGTGTATTAAATAATAAACAGATTAGTTGTGCTTGGATTCCCCACTCCCTCAGTCTTCTGGAGAAATGACATATATTATGGGAAATTTTTACACAAGATTCCGGTGAGTAGAAATTATGGAATTTTTTCGTTATCTGAACCTCAAAATATAGATAGGCAAATCCAAACATCATATTGGGGAAATGAAGGATCAGATGGAAAAATTACAGACCAAATACATCATAAACAGGTGGAATACAAGGCTGAATAAGTTTGGTGTGTATTCGTAGAAGAGAAAAGGGAAAGTAAAGATCACCTAGTCTTTAGTTGTGAATAATTGAATATTCACAATTGATCTGGAATGATTTTATGTTAATACTTAATAGAATGGGTGGCTGACTGAGATAGCCCATATATTTTATCCGTGTACCAGAAAATTGAAATAAAATTTCATAAGGAAACATGTTTGGATCTATCACTGTTGATATTAGAGATTGTGTGATTTTCATAACGGGAAAGAATTTTTTTTTTTAAGTCAAATTTTAAATTTTCATTAAAATTAGATAAGGTGGGAAACTAGGCATGGTTTTTTACAAATGATATAGGAACGAGTCAACTCATGTTCCTAAATTCTTTATGGCCAGAATTCTATCAAAAAAGAAAGATGTGCAGAAATTCATGAAGAGTAAGTAAACTGGACTGTAGTATGAGACAGGATACACAACGATTGAAAAATTGTGCTTAATGCCAGAAGATTAAAGGAAAGGATGAGTTTAGATGTGTGTTTCTGTTTTGAAGTGAGGAATAAACCACCTAACACTGATTTCCTACAAACCAGACCCATCACAATCCACAAATTAGGTCAATTGGAGCAACTCTCTCTTAGAAGACTCTTCCTGGGAAGATGAAATAGAACTGAAAAGAGCATTCCTGTCCATCCACCTTGAGGACAAGGTGAATCTTTGGGGAGGTAGCCATGTTACGGATGCAGCCGTAACCATCACCGAAACCATCGCCATAAACTTAGACAATTCCGCAGAACTGATGGACCAACCGGAGATCGGAGGGACGCCGGCGTCATCGTTTTCAGAGCAGGTAAATCCCGACGAGGAATTAGAGCTCGTCCAGGAGGAGGTTATCCGGACTCGCACGGGTCGGATCAGGAAACCCTCTATTTGGGTAACCGATTATGATAGGTGAAATTGCATGTGTTTATAATTAGTTTTGATTAAATTGCAAGACTCTAGTATTTGGTAATTTACATTCAATATCCCTTATAATTTCCCTATAAGGGCAAGGTTTGTAATTTTTGAGGCAATGAAATAAAATATAAAAATTCCCATCTAAATCCTCTCCACCCACTCGACGGCTCTGACCATCCGCGATCTCCGCCTCCAGAACATCTCCAGTGTGACAATCCATCCGTTTACCTCACTGCTCGCGCACCCAGACCTCTGGATTCATCCAGACGCTCTCTGCCTCATCCGATCCTCCCTCCATAGGGAACTATAGTTCGAGTCTCTTCTCATCTAGATCGAATCCGATCCTAAATCAGAGACATCGGATCCGACCAGGTTTCATCGATTTCTTGATACAGATCTAAGGATCCAATACCCTATCGGGATAAACTAAAGGAGCGTGTAACTAATAATCCAGAGTTTAAAATATAATCTGTTGTATGATAAATTAGAGATGATAACAACAACTAAGGTTGTCTGGGACCAATTTCGGACCCAGTAAAGGGTTTAGACCCGGATGGTCCGGGTCCTGACCCGGCCAGTTAGTGGTCCAGGGCCGGGTCTAGATTAGCCAGACCCGGCTAGACTCGGACCCAGCTATTTTAAATGTTAAAAAAAATATATTAATATTTTAATAAGTTAAAGGTTTAAATATAAATATTTTAATTATATTAGTAACTTAAGTATTTAATATAAATACACCAATATTTGTTTATTTATTTTACTAAAATTTATTAACTATTAACTATTTTTATATTTTTTAATTATTTAGACCCGGACCAGACCCAGAATTTTTTATGGATCTGGGCCGGGTCCGGGCCCAGACAATTGAGTACTGGACCCAAACCCGGTCCAGACCCGGGCTAAGTTCATAGGTACGAGTCTGGGTCCAGCTCAGTCGGTTCAGATCCGGCCCATTTACAGCCTTAACAACATAAGAGTTTGATTCAAGCAAGGAAAATAAGGAATAACAAATGATATTGAACCAAAAATGCATACGAATCTATATTGAATGTTGGACTTGTAATAATAAGACTCTGTAAATACGTTATATCCATACTTTTTTTTGTATTATTTATTTCATTGAGTATTTTACATTTGGACACAATCGTTAGTTAACTTTGAGTTGTAACGTATCAGTTGTGCTTCTCAAGATCGCAATTTAGATCTTCTTGTTTTCGGAATTGAGTCTCTTTTCTCACGGACTTCTGCTTTTTTTTGGCTATTTGTTTTGTCTGTATTTCTAGCGAATTTCTTGGCGATTCGAAAGTTTCTGATGACTTCAAGATTAAAACGTGTTCACGTTCCAGCGATTTCCAACAAGTCTTGATTTCCCGATCTTCCGAGTTCGTGTTCCAGCGATATTCTGAGTTTGCATTTCAGGTCCAGATTCTTAATTTCCAACGATTTCCATAGGACAAAATCGACGAGTTGCTGTCTCAATTTCAGCGTTTTCTGTAGACTCGAAAAAATTATTTATCTTGTTCTTTAAATGATTGTATTTTTCATTAATTAAATAGAGGTAGGATCAGGTGCGATCCAACCTACTGCGATCTTGATGGTTGAAAATTAATCGATCACATGCTACACAATCACCTCAGATGAAGACAAATTTTTTGGCATGGACCCTCTACATTAGGTGGGCGCACCCAAAGTGACATCTAATTAAATATTCGATTATCCGTATGTTAATGTGCTATTTGCGCCGCAGTCGTGTAAGCCATTGGATTAGAATGAAATTGTATTGACCGTCGTACTGAATATTTGTATAATCCGATAATTATATTCTAAAAGATATTATTTTTTGGAAGTACTTGTACAACATGTAAAACTTACTAAATACTAAGATGTTTGTCAGATATAATTTAAAATAATATGCAACATGTAGAACCTATTATATACTAAGATGATGTACAGTGCATAGTTGATCATATTTATAAATGAAGATGATATACGATAATTGATATTTTAGTGCTATACATCTGTCTTAAGTTGACGTATTGGCGTCTCTTGTTAGTGTAAGGATTTATGTCTATAAGTTTCCAATAAACATGTATATGATTGAATGAATATTTTTTTACAACAGTAGTGCCTTTTATAGCTACAGATTTAGTTCTCTTACTTGGTCCAACATGCCTCTCCCCTTAATTGCAAAGAGGGCCTCCAACAAGCTTTTCCTGTAGAGCTTCAAACCCCTTAGGTGGAAGTGCTTTAGTGAGGATGTCCGTCCATTGATCCACACTTGAAATATGAGTTACGATCAACTCTTTATTTTTTGTTCGTTCTCTTACAAAGAATAGATCCAGTGCTACGGTTTTTAATCGGGAATGAGCAATTGGATTAATTTCATACAATAAATGATGCTCTTAAGTTATCCGTTAGGATCTTCATTGGGAGTGTCACTGTCACGCCTAACTCACTTAACATAGCTCGGATTGCTTCAATCTCTAGTGTTGTAGTGGCAATGGCTCGATATTCAGTCTCTGTGGTGGAGCATGCCATCATGTTTTGTTTTCATGATATCCAAGATACCAAAGTACCTTTGAAGTACAAAAAGAATCTCATTATGCTTTTGCGATCAAGGCAATCGCCCCCCAGTTGGCATCACAATAGGCGATGAGGCCATTATCCTTGTCTTTGCGAAGCAAGATTCCATGAAAAATTGCACCGGCTAGATATCGTAAGACTCGTTTCATCGAAACCCAATGAACGTCTTTCGGACATACCATGAATTGTGACAATTTATTTACGGTTAGCTGAACATCGGGCCGTGTTAAGGTGACGTACTGAAGAGAACCAATGATACGTCTGTATTTTTTGGGATTGCTTATTTCTTCGCTTTCGACCCCTAGATCAAGATTTGCCAGCATGGGTGTTGCCGCTTGTTTTGAATTTTCCATTTCACACGTCCGGAGTAAATTAGCTAGCTAGATAGAGTCCTTGTGACATATGTAGTCCTTCTAAGTTTCTTTTTACCTGAATACCCAGAAAGTATCCTAGCTGTCCTAATTCTCTGACCGGGAATTCCGATCCCAATTTATCAATCACTCTTCTGACCTCTTCTCTTGTATCCTGTCACGACTATGTCATCGACATACACAAAAAGATGAATTTGAACTCCTTTGTTTACATATAGGAATAATGACGGATCTACGTGTGATTCTTTGAATCCAATTGTTTGTAAAAATTTACGTAACAAACACACATGATAGGAGGCGTCCAGATTGTGAAATCCAAATGGCTGAGTTACGACGATGCATGCGTTCTTCCAGCTTCCCTTGCCAAAATGCATTGAAAATGTCAATTTGCTTAATTTTCCAACCTTTGGTGATAGCTAAGGTGAGTACCAATCTTACAGACAATGGTCGGATGACAGGACTTAAGTGTCCATATAGTCGAAACTGTATACCTGCTTTATACCGTTGGCGACTAACCTTGCCTTGTACCTGTCGATCGAACCATATCCTCCTTAGGCTTCACTTTAAAAACCCATTTAATGTTTATTACATTATCGGAAGGTTGTCGTTGTATTAGCTCCCATGTATTGTTCTCTACGAGTGCCTTTACCTCTTTCTCCACTGCAAGTTTCCATTCAGGAATCATTAATGCAAATTTCGTCGATCTGGGAATAGGAATATCTATCGCAACCACTGCCATTGCGTATTTCGGATTTGGTTTGAACATTCCCACTGACCTCCTTGTCACTAACCTAGATGATATCGCAGTCGGTTCTTCATCTTCTTCATCGAAGTTCTCCGTTGTTGAAATGAAGAGCATCGTGAAAAAACTTCTGAAAGAGAGTCGATGGCCTCTGGTTCTGTTTGAGAATATTCTTTTTCAGGTGAGGGTGATAAAGGTTGTATTTCGTTTTGTGTTTGTTGACTTATCTCTCCCATGACATCCACGTCGATGCTTTCTTCAACACTATGTGTATTGTCATGTGTTTCAAGAATTGGAGGATTATTTATTTTGATTTTAACGGACTGGACCCTTTCTCTTTTTGACGGATCCTCCATTTCCCCACCTGTTTGACAATTTATAAAATCATTGCATTCCATGTCCTTTAGTACATATGAATTTAAAAAAAGTCATGTTCGTGAAATACTACATCCCTGGAAACAAATATCCTCTATTCCCCAGGTTCAAGACAGATATTGTATATATGCGTTTTGGTTCATCGAGTAACTCAAAAATATACATGGTTTCGATTTTGCATCCAACTTATTCAACCTGTATGATCGTAAGCAAGGATAGCAACGACATCTGAAAACTTTTATTTTTTCATACTCCGGCTCTTTTCCCAGCAATGCTTGATACGGTGATTTCTGACCCAATAATGGCATAGGATTACGATTATACAAGTAACATGCTGCCAATACAGCATAATCCCAAAACTGGTGTACTAGCATGGCGTGATGAAGCATTGCTACCATTGTATTAATCAGATAACGATGATGACACTCTACAAACCCCATTTGTTGATGAGAATAGAGAGCCGATAGTCGGTGAGTAATTCCCATTTCGGCAAGTTTTTGGCCTAATTTACGAAACTCCAAGACATTGTTAGTTTGAAGAGCAAACAATTTCCTTCCACATTGACGTTCCGTCCAATATCTGAATTTGTTGAAAATCTCATAAATATCAGATTTACGGGTGATCGGCACTCAGTTAAAATTTGTGTTTGCATCCACAAAATTAACATAGTAAGAATTTCCCTTAGTTGATTGAACCAGGGAGGGACCCCAAATATCCGGAAAAACTAACTCCAATGGTTTATACACAGTTTTTCGAGATGGATGAGAAGCATGAGCCTTGCCGGTATAACAATAATCACAAATTTCATTATTGTTCAAAGCAGTTTTTATTGACCCATTCTTGATTATTACATACATGAATTTCGAATTTAAATGGCCTAATCGACAGTGCCAGATATAATGAGGAATCAAACTACAATTTAGTGTCGTACCAACACATTCAAGATCTAAAGGCAATTCATACAGTCCACCAGACGCACGTCCCTCCATCAGCACCTCATTAGTAAACGGATTCCAGACCTGCACTTTCTTTGAATTAAAATTAACAGAAAAATTGTTATATATCGACACAAAATCTATTAACAGATAATAAGTTGCGTGTAGCCGATGGTACGTGTAACAAATCTTTCATCAAGAAAGAATTTTTGAAGTTGTCTTTTGGAATACTCTCCCATCAGCTGTGAATTGTCTTGGGGACTGAATAATATTATCGGCGGTAGGAGTTATATGAGAAATTGCGTCGGTGTCGGGGAACCAAAGAGACATTGAAGAATCAGAAAATGTATTTGCGGAGAGTGTTGCAGATTCTTCTTTCCGAGCAGATCGATTTCCACCATTTGGTCCATCAGCTATGAGCTCACGAGTATGTGTCGGTCTGTATTTCTTAATGTTAAACCGATGGTAGCAATTTAGGGCAGAGTGAGCTTTCCTGTTGTAGATTTGGCATTTGACGTTGCCAAATGATGAGTCACCGTCCAATTTTGCATCTGATATTCGTCCGGATTTGTGTGTTTTTGCTACAACATTCACGGTCGCCGAACTTCTTGAGCCTTGAACCCTTGCCTCATAGTCGATCAGGAGTTCGCACAATATAATGAAAGTCATTGAGTGATCGTACCTAGTTGTAATAGATGTTGATGGGGGTGAAACTCGACCAGTACTCCAAGACGCGCAAGCAAGCGCCAAGCGGGGAACTCCGCGGGAAATCGGACCGGAACTCAAATGCACAGAGCTCTGCTTCGCTAGGACATTTTCTACTCCAAATGACCTGCCTTTAATGAGTGGGGGATGCCTCCTATTTATAGGGATTCTTATGGGGGTAATCTGATCATTTGGACAGTAACCGCCTAACTGCCTAACTGATCAGATCGGGGCCCAAGGTCGACTTTCCAGAGATCGATTTTCTGGGGATCGACTTTCCTGGTGATCGACTTTATCCAGAAGTCGATCTCAGGGAAGTCGATCCTCAAGAAAGTCGATCTTCCTAGGATTCGACTTGGGACCTCCCCAACCCTAAAATAGGTACCTCAACTCATCTTAGGCTATCCAGACTTCTAGTTGATGGTAAGTTGTGCCCGGGTTTGGGATACTGTATCACCAGTATTCCCCCCTCCTCTGCGTTTTAGATATCTTGGGATACGTCTTTTAGTACTATGGTCTGTGTGTTGAACCTTGTACTATCAGATGTCACAAATGATTCATATTCATCCCCAAGACCTTTTAAACAATTAAAATCACCTCTTTTTCTTTCAAGACCTCTCCGGTTGCAGCTAGCGAATCTTTTAGGATTGAAATCTTAATTAGCAAGAAAATCTTTCATCGTCATGCCTCCCTTCTTCGTGGTTTGCAGCTGCAATCTTAGATGTAACTGCCTCGCCAAAGTGCTGGAGACGTACATTCTTTTCAAGGTGTTCCATATTGTCGCGGATGTCTTGCAGGCCACGACCTGTGGAAGGATAGAAGTTGAAATCCCTATCAAGATCCAGCTTAGGATAAGCTGATCTTGTTGGCGAGTCGACGGAGTGTTGAGTTCAAAATTTCACCTTCGACGTATCCCATGAGTTCAAATCCCCGTAGCATTGCCGAAAATTGATTTTCCCATGAGAAATAATTGTCTTTATCTAATTGAACACATCTTACGTGCTTCGCGACCGCTCTTGTGGCAGCAGGATTTCCGGTGCTACGTGAATATGATTGAATGAATATTTCTTACAATAGTAGTGCTTTTTATAGCTATAGATTTAGTTATCCTAGCTAACAGTTTAGTAGATATTTAAGTCCGTTATTACTAACCCCTTAATTATAAAATATCTACCTAACCATCTTTTAATTGATCTGGCCAAGTCAGTTCTTCTGCTGACTTGGTCCAGCAATAATGTCATATGACACCGACCACGGTTGTCAAGGTGATTGACAATCAAGAACTACATTAAAAAAGATAGACATAAACTTTTAAGAAAAACAAAGAGAGAGTCATACCTTTAGGGAAGATATAGATTTGCTTTGGATGATAAATCTTAAAAATGAAAATTATGATGGAAGAAAAGTTTATTGTAAGTGAGATTATAATAATGGGGTGCGTTTTTAGTGCAGTCATATGACATATCGTCGTGATGTGCGAGTAGGAGACGACCGTTCCCTATTGGCCGTTTCCTAGCGTGCCTCTGTCCCTTACAGTCGGAATCGCGGTTCCGGTTGCAGTCCCGCGATTCTGAGATGTCCGTTTCTGAAACCGTGATGTCCGTTTCTGAAACCGTGATGTCCGTCCCCTCCGTCTGATTTCAAATGGGCTACATCCGACGAACCATCCGCAACCAGCTTCAGCTGCGGACGTTCGCAGGTGAAGCTGGCTGTATAATAATGATAGTGTATGTGAATTATGACAGTTGCATTATATGAGCTTTAAAAAGCAGTTGTAGACCATTACCAACAGTAGACGTATGTCTATCAATACGTTAGGTAGAAAGATGTTCTACATGTAATGTCAGAATTTATCGAGATCCCCGCTATACGTCGTATGCAAAATAATAATATATACATAACGTAATTTCGATCGATAGATTATAAACGAGTGGTGATGATTATTTTGACGCATGACCGTGCATCTATACAGGAAACAACTGAATCTTTCTCTTGGATTATTAATACTAAACAATGGAGTGTTATACACCATTTCCCAAATTATTTTGGTGAAGATCACTGGAATTTGATTTTCAACCATCAGTGCATCAGAAAGCATAGAATAAGAAGCCATTTGATCATTTTTACGGATCAGAAATGACGTTAATGGATTCTGGAAACATGCGGAAAAAAAGGGTATATTATTCAACAAATGTTTTGTTAAAAATGATATGATTTGTAATAATGAAAATGTTTAAATCTGAAAATATACTAACCACAGAAGATTGTTTGTTTTTGAATACTTGGTTTTCCTCAATTTTTTGAAGGTTACAAACAATGATGAAGCAAGCATCAGTAAGCAGAAGTTGGAGAAATTCATCTTTGGCCATCGTAATATTCTCGTACATTTTCTCAACTTCGTTTCCGAAGATTCTCAACTTGTTTAGGAGGTCTTCTAGACATAGTCCCCTTTGGTTAATAATGTACGCCAAGCATTCCTTCTTGATATCTTCCATTTCAGCTAATTCTGGCATTCCATGGTAATAAGGGCCAATGGAGACACAAAAAGGATCATTGTGAATCTCTGGAAAAAAATACTCAACATTTTCATTTCTTTTCCTCCTAGGAATGAAAAATTTTGCACGCTCTTCAGTGGGATGACGATCAATTGATTTAATCTTTTCCGAAATAGATTGAAGAATATTTTTATTGGAACGATGCTCATTTGCTACTATATCATGATCATCAACATAGATAATCACGGATTCTTCACCCATTCTTCCGAACTAGAACGTATTGTTCGGAACTAATACGCCTGGTGGGCTATGTTGATATATATTGATCGATCACTGTATATCAATAACTTTTTTAGTTGTAAATTGTAATTGACTAGATATGCATAAATAAACAGGAGATTTCACATGAAAATCATACTTGTGAGAATTATATGAGAATCAAAATCTGGACCGCAAGTTTGTCAACCATAAAAAAATGACAAATGTTAAATGAGGCGGAATTAATTTTTTTCTTTCAATTCAGTCGATCCCCCCCCTCAACTGACCGACCGATTGAGCTAGATATTAGTCGATCTCTATCAGTCGATACTAGTCGATCCCTATCAGTCGGTTGGTTCACCACCGATCGATTGAGCTAGATACTAGTCGATCCCTATCAACCTACGTACCGACTGGGAAGGGATTGACTTGACCCGCAACACTGTGGAAAAACTCATTTGCCCTCCTTAAGGCCTTATAAATAGTGGAAGGATTTTATCATTTAATACGTTTTTTAGGTCAAATTAAAGACTAGTTTCAAAGCAAGGAGTAGAGCATGTGTCGACTAAAGATCCAGAGCCTATGGTCGATTAAATGGTAAGGTCCCTGCATCTAAAGGTTTGACGATCGACTAGTCCAGAATCGACTGGGTTAGGATCGATCAAATATAAAGATTTATTTAGTATCGGGTAAATCAGGTGGATGCATGAAAAGTTTTGCTCATACCCTACCTGATTAATTTGATTGGATAAAATACGGTTCGGATTCGGGATAGATAGAAAAATCTCACCCATGTTTTACCTAATGCCATCGATCGAGTTCACTGCCATCGTTCTTACTGCTGCACCTCATGAAAATCAAATTTCTGCTGCCATACTGGATGTTGTTCCGTCGGAGTGGAATATGCGATCCGCAGTGGAGCACAATCGGATTAACAAATCTGTCAATCCGAATGCCCGACAACAGCCTGTTTCTGCTGCGGACGTCCGCAACAAAAACATGTTGTATTTTATTATCATAGGATGACTTCCAATGGTGCTTGGATGTCAACGGCCCGAGATTCTCTTTACGCCCTTTTCCAGGACGAGACTTCTTTTACCTTAATCTTGACGAATATTTTATCACCAAGTCCTTTATATCGATGAAAAGGGTCACTCTTTCTAGGACTGTAGACACCACACGAAAACATGTTAAAAATGATAGATTAAAAATGACTCTAACCCTAGAGAAAAGGGTCGCTCCGGTTCTTATGGGCATTTGTAATCCTCCAATAAGAAGGATAGCCTGACCTAGTTGGGGTAATTAAGCGACTCTTATAGGTCATAGACCACTACACATATACCGGTCGACCATATTGAGCAAATCATGAGTTATGTGCTTAATTAGGCCAAATAAGACTAATCGTCATAGCTTTTCATATTAATAGATTAATTACATATATATATCGGACGCACTTCAGATGCGTCGTATTTTGAATGCGTTGTCCGTTATTAAATCGTGACCATTAGTATTTAATCTAATGACTAAAATAACGTACTGCACAAAACAATAACATGTACGACGTAAAATAATATACTGTAAAATACATTAACAACGTAAAGTCAATCTAATAGACATAATTAATTTAACATATTTTGACGTTTGACATCGACACAACAGATAAATGATAACTACTCTGTATATATCTACAAATTAATTAAGAGCTAGATGCATATGAATGAATAAAAGCAGTTAGAATACATATGCATAACTTACAAGTTGATTGTAGCCAAACTAAACTTCGCAATACAAACAGAACGCCAGAAGTTGCTTAAAAACACATTTGTTTTCGAAATTAATTGGTAAATTATATTGAGTGATGCCATGTGGTAGCTTGTACGTATTACTTGACAGGGTGTGTCGATCTAGTCAACCCATTTTACGTTTACTTGACAGGTGTAATGTGGTATCACTCAATCAGTGGTTTCCATGTTAATTTGCCATTGTTACTTGATAGTTGATAGGTGGCCGTGGCAATAATAGATGGAATCGAAAGTTATGCATATTTTAAATAGGAAACGATTTTGAGATAGCTTATAAGATATTACAATCTCGTTGACTAAAAATCCATGTTATTATCTATATATATTGTTGGTACCATGGACCGCGGACCGCGGCCCATGGACCGAACCGGACCGGACGGCCCAGGCGGACGGACGGGCGGGCGGACGAATGGACGAACGGGGCTGACCGTACAAGCCCACGAGGCCCAATAACAATAACTAAAGGCTATAAATACCTCCCCTGGCCCAACTGGGGAAGGGGGTTGACAGTTCTGGAGAGTGAATACTTGGGAGAGTTGAGGTTGTGAGCTTACACCGACGAGCCCACACACCAACAGTGGTGAACCTGACGTGAAAGAAATACATGGCGGCCGGAGAGAAAAGGATGACGAAGAGCAGTTACCAGGTGGGGGAGAGCTCCAAGCGACCCGAGCGGGAGCTGGAGGGGTATCGGCCGGAGCGACGTCACTCCCGGGACCGGTACTCAGAGGAAGTAAGGGCCAACGAGGAGTGGGACGACGAGGATA
>LFYR01002205.1:5825-22335 GCA_001185155.1 Zostera marina | reverse complement strand
CCCATGGAGGCGGATCCACGGCCCGGATGAACGTGGTCGCGGTCGCGGACGTCCCCCGGACGAACTTAAGGGGCCGGCTTTGAGGATCCCGACAGAAAGTGGCGCAGGTCATAGGCCGGGAGGGACGAAGACCCGCGGGAGCGACGAGGACCTCGCGGCCGGCGGCGCCTCGGAAGGGGCGTTGGATCAGCGACGGCAGCGGGAGCGACGGTCGTACCTTGCGCGCGGGAAGCACGCGAAGTTCCGGCAGAGCCCGACGTGCCAGGATAGGGGACGAGGGGAAGCTCCGCGACAATGTCGTCGCAGCGAATCCGGTTGAGGCGGCGGTGGACGTCGATCAGCACGGTGTTAAGGCGCTGAGTCTCGGCTACGGCGACACTGTTGGGGATTCCAGTAGGCGACAGCAGGCACAGGGCCCAGGTAGCATGTTGAGCCTGCACTTCGCGGCCATACTCCTCAAGGATGTCTCGAGCACTCATAGTGGAAAGGAGAGGGGATGCGGAAAATAAGGCTCTCAAGCAGTCTATTTATAGAGAAGCAATGAAGGAGGGGCCCGAGAACCAAGGAGCTTTAATGAGAGCAGGTGGGGGTCGAAAGGGGGGTGGACGGCCCCAGGCCCCCGGGCCTGCTAAGGAAGGGGGGAGTACTGTTGGTACCATGGACCGCGGACCGCGGCCCATGGACCGAACCGGACCGGACGGCCCAGGCGGACGGACGGGCGGGCGGACGAATGGACGAACGGGGCTGACCGTACAAGCCCACGAGGCCCAATAACAATAACTAAAGGCTATAAATACCTCCCCTGGCCCAACTGGGGAAGGGGGTTGACAGTTCTGGAGAGTGAATACTTGGGAGAGTTGAGGTTGTGAGCTTACACCGACGAGCCCACACACCAACAATCTGACTAAAAATCCATGTTATTATCTATATATATTTTAATTAATTCTTGTATTGATCTCAAGATTTTTCATTAATTATATCAAACTATCTCATCTTAATCTCCTTTATTTTAAATAATTGATTTCAGATTTACAACTGGCAAAGTAATCATTTCATAGATCTGAAAATGTCTTCTCTTTTTTTCTTCTTTATATATATATATATATATATATTTTTTTTTTTTTTTCTTGTTTATTTATAATTTTTTCTACATGAATCATAATACACATCATAATAACCAAGTCCAATAACGTATGGTGGTGAGTCTGGTGACCGGTAACGGTTTGGGTGAGAACGGGCCCGTCCTCGTCCCATCTCGGTCTGCCTCGTTTTTATATTTTTGTTTCGTTAGTCATATTTTGGGAAGAGCTTCGAGGCAGGACAAATTTGGGTAAGTCCGATTTAAAATATGCTTCAAAAAAATCAGGTTTAAAATATATAATTAGATCAACTAATTACAGTAACTATTAAGAGTACGTAATTTTAATCTTCTAGTACGTAATTTTTATTTAATTTTCACCACGATATAACCGGTGATTATGAATTTATGTGACTCTAATATATATATCAAAAGAGATAGATCTTTTTATAGAAATGTACCATCCATTATTAAAAAAAAAGTAAAGTTGATTTATTTAAATTGTAAATCTTAAATGTTATGGTAATGCAAAAAAAAATGAAAAAAAAAGATATTGTGTGTCCTCTGAGGCTCTGATGTTTTCATTGCTTAAATTTGGCCAGTGAATAATGAATCATATATTCTGTATTCATATACCTTTTAATTTGTTTATTATTACTAGATATTTACAGAAACGAGAGTACAATGATTTCTCAAAGAATATATCTCTAGGAAGAAATCACAAAATGGTGCAGAAATTGTATATAATGGAGCCCTGAAATGAACAATTTAAAAGAGAAAAAAATAATATATTCTAAATTACAATGAATTCTTATCTCTAGCATTGTTGTATCTAGAACGATGATGGCGCCTTAAACCAGATCTTCGATCTTTAGAACGCCTTGGAGGCTTCTTAACAATAATATTTGCAATCTCTGACGATGATCTCTTCCTTCTTGGTGAAGGTGGTGGCGGTGCTAGTGCTAGTGGTGGTGGTGGTGGAGAAATCGACAACCTCATATATTCCAATAGATCTTTGTGATATGTCTGCAAGATCGTAAACGTATGAATTTGCAATGAAGAATTATGTAACCAACCAACCTAGAAGACGAAAGAATTCCTAAAACCATAATTTCATGATATGGAAAAGTTGTACCTGAACCACAAAATTTCGCCTTTCACAATCCCAAAACATATCAGGATGCCAATTTACTTGAGACATAATTCTATCCCGTATGGTAGAAAAGCTAATCTGATCCCGAGAAGTAAAATGATCAACATCATTGAACCAAAGACAAGTGAAAATATTCGTAATAGGAATGTGTTCCTTTATGATAACACAACCTTCAGGGACATCTGTGAATCCCATTTCCACGAGAGAGAGAGGTTCAGCATAAAATTTTAATCAATTAAAAATGTAAGAAATAAAACTCCCTACCACTTGTTATAGGAAGCTTAGTTTCGGTGTAATGAGTCAATCCCTCTTTTTTATAAAACTCAATCTGGTAATCGATGGAGGCATTGTCATACTTTCCAGCAGCCTTGTTTGCTTCTGCTTCCTCAAAAACATCAAACCTTCTATAATGCCTGGAGATTGCAAATGTGGAATTCTTTCGCCACAGAAATCTGACAAAACTCGAAAAGCATTACGACATTTTAACAATAACATGGAAACTCAAAATCTCAAAATCTCAAAAAACCACAAGTCATTTAAAAATAATATCTGTGCACAAAAAATTAAAGATATAATTTATGAAATGACTACCTCTCAAGAATTTGAAATGGATCCCTAACAAGCTCAAGTTTTCCATCAATCCATAAAGAATACCGGGCATTTGGGAACAACCTATGCAGAAGAAGTTTTGGGACCTGAAAAAACATAATAATAAGGAAAACATGAAATAACTATAACTTTAATGAATCAATACAGTTATTAACAGAGTATCGAGATTATTAACTGAAATGGATGGTATAATTTTAAAAACAGTGAGTATAGAATAGATATTTGATACATACTAATAGAAGAGTAAACAAACATAGAGAAATAACAACTTCTTATGTGATCTAAAAGAATCATCGAAGTGAGTATGACACACATAACGGAACAATGGATTGGTGTATGACAAACATAGCAGTTATCATTGAGAAGCATTTATTTTATTTTATCTACATAGTTTATCGTCATGGGAATGCGACCCCCCACTGACAAACTCCGGCAAGTTGACCCATATTGTTCATAATGATTTTCTTAGTGATAATTTTTGGAGGTCTCAGGACATGCTGCTTTAATCTTTTGTTCCTTTAAGATCAGATGTGCCAGGCAAGGCAGTCTAAAGAGTTCCATAGAAAGCCCTAAGGATGAAAGTTGTCTGTGAACTTCTAGCAAGCTTCAATTTAGTCTTCCTGTCTGATGTCAGGCCATGTCAAGGAGGTATTGATGTGTTAACAAGATTCCAAAATGAGTTGTTTATGGCATCTACTAGGGCTAAAAGAACAGCTCTAGAATAAAGGCAATCGAAAAATAAGTGTGATCTGGATTCATCATGTGTTAAATAATAAACAGATTAGTTGTGCTTAGATTCCCTACTCTCTAGTCTTCTGGAGAAATGACAGTATATTATGGGAAATTTTTACACAAGTTTCCGATGAGTAGAAATTATGGAATTTTTTCGTTATCTGAATCTCAGAATATAGATAGGCAAATCCAAACATCATATTGGGGAAATGAAGGATCAGATGGAAAAATTACAGACCAAATACATCATAAACAGGTGGAATACAAGGCTGGATAATTTTGGTGTGTGTTCGTAGAAGAGAAAAGGGAAAGTAAAGATAAGGATCACTTAGTCTTTAGTTGTGAATAATTGAATATTCAAAATTGATCTGGAAGGATTTTATGTTAATACTTAATAGAATGGTTGGCTGGCTGAGATAGCCCATATATTTTATCCGTGTACCAGAAAATTGAAATAAAATTTCATACGGAAACATGTTTGAATCTATCACTGTTGATATTAGAGATTGTGCAATTTTCATAACAGAAAGAATTTTTTTTTTTAAGTTAAATTTTAAATTTTCATTAAAATTAGATAAGGTGGGAAACTAGGCATGGTTTTTTTACAAATGATATAGGAACGAGTAAACTCATGGTCCTAAATTCTCTATAGCCAGAATTCCATCAAAAAAGAAAGATGTGCAGAAATTCATGAAGAGTAAGTAAACTGGACTGTAGTACGAGACAGGATACACAACGATTGAAAAATTGTGCCTAATGCCAGAAGATTAAAGGAAATGATGAGTTTAGATGTGTATTTCTGTTTTGAAGTGAGGAATAAACCACCTAACACTGATTTCCTACAAACCAGACCTATCACAATTCACAAATTAGGTCAATTATTGCTAGAGGTCAATGTCGCTACTCGCTACACACTTTTAAGGACAATAATTCACCATGTTTTTTATGTTATTGTACATATTTGATTTTCTGGGAAAGGCCCACTTTATTATTTAATAATAAAAAGATGAGTTACAGAGAAGCATTCTCCTTAGTCCTTTGGCAGAATTAAAATTTGACAGTCATTTTCCACTTTACTGTTCTAGATTTGATCACATCCTATAGAGGTACATATTGTGAAGGTGCTATTTCATTTTATAATGAATAAAAATCATAAAATTCAATACTTACAAAAATAAGATGGAAATCATGGAATAAGATAATGATCGATCACTGTAGTGACTGTACCCTTTTACCCATGAGGTGTGAGATGCAAATATATGATTTACTATTAAACTTAAAAAACATTATTGTTTAGATTTATATAATCCCATAAAAAAGATTTGCACATTCATTAGAAAAATATCAAGTGACGTTTATGCTTTTATAGTAAAATACCTTTCCATTTCGTCGAGCATCACTATATGGTAGGTTTTTCACAACTACCAGTCTCCATAATCCAACCAATTTTGAGTCGGTCAAAGTAGAGTTCTTTATATAAGCCTCAGTTTCTTCATCAACAAACATAAAAAAACATACAATTTTCTTTGTTGTGTTACCAATATTTTTCGGCTGCTGAATTATATCATAATTACCTATATAAGAATTAAGAAACAATGCATGTTAATTTTATAGACAAAAAATCTAATTGAATTTTTGGTTCACAACAAATAAAACCAAGATAGTAAAAAAATATATAGCATTCAAATTACTTTAAGTTCATCATTACCAAATATTGCTGAGGCAACCACCACTCCACGACATTGTTCCATCTCAAAAAGATCCATCTCATTGATGTCAAACCCACTCCCCTTACCAGGCCTACTCCCTTTGAAAAATCTTATTTATGATAATCAACCAGAAAAGCACAGGAAAACACTTTCAGTTTTATAATTGGCAAAATATAATGCTAAAGAATCAGTAACCTATACAGAGATTTTTACCATTATGTTAACATACCCACAGTGAACAGTCATCGAGTCCTTTATATTAAAAGATTCTTTTCTTTGCTGCAGAGAAGGATGCCCACTAAAAAGAGAACCTTCATTTAAGTCATCCATATCAGAATTTTCTTCAGAAAAATAATACAACTCCTTAAGAACTGGAGAAATTGATGGTGAAGTTGGCATGAGAGCCATCGCATGTTCCACGGACACATAGCAAACTTCACATGCTAAAAATAAACAAAAATAAATAAATCAGCTTCAATAGATTCAGTCCACGACTAATAAAAAGATCAGGTTTCGTAGATAAGTGAAAGGTTAAACATACGGCGAGGGCCAGTGCGCTTTCTATCCATCGAAGGTGGTGGGAGAACAACATTTTCACAAGGATGTTTTGAAGGGAACATGCTTGCATTAATTAATATTTTGAATGGTTGTTTAATTTCTCTTTCATTCACAATTGACACATTAATCTTTTGATGTTCATCGTTCTTGGGTACAAGGGAACGTCGGACACTATTTGATTGTGTCTTTTCAACACCAAAGAATGGATGCGAAAGTTGCCAGTTCATCTCAGGGCCTTGTGATGTATCTCCTTCTAAAGGAAGCCAATATCAAAAGTAAGATTTGAGTAACTATGAAAGTAGAATATATTTAGATATTGCAACGAAAGAACCATTATCATTCCTAGAAAGGAAATCAGATGAACTATTATGACACAAGATGAGGATGAGATAACTATTTCTGGCTAATAGAAATGCAGATGGGAAATTGAAGAAACAAGGTGAAGTCTTGTGGAAAAGAAAAGGAAATCAAAAGTCAAATACACTTATCATCGAAAGCCCACTTGTAGAAATCATAAAAAATCTTATTCTGATGAGTTAAAACTTTCCAAGACTGAAAAATTAGCACAAACAAGCTAGCGAGGAGTGTAAAAGAAGTAAAATTAAGGAATTACAAACAATTGTACATAGAAGAGCGACCCTAAAGAGGAAGAGACTCACCTTTGGTAGTAGCTGACCAAATGGACACAAAAACCAAGAGTGAAACGATGGTAAGGAGCAGCATCCCAATACTCCTTCTACCAATAATCTTAAAGAAGCACAGAAGAACTATGACATACTTGGGAGGTTTCCGTATGGGGTTGGGCAAGGACTGAATCGGCAAAAACACAGCCCCAGCGCCATTATTTTCTTGCTGCGGATGCAAAGATGGATAACTACTCACTCTTAACCCCAATCCTGCTCCAGAACCTCCACCACCACCGGTCATCTCTCCCCCAAAATCTCGGCTGTCCTCCTGCGTCTCCTCCTACTTTTCATATCAAACCCATAACAACCAAAAATCCAATCTTTTCCTCGCAAAACAAATCCCCAACAAAGAAAACCCACTTCGTTCCTACTTACTTCCAATTCTCCACTCCAATTAATAAAAATAAATAAATAAATCCAAAACAAACTCTGTTTGGGGGAGAATCGAAACGCGGCCTCCAATTCGATGTTGAGTGTATTGTGAATTTGGAGTGTTTTTCTATATTTTAAGTTTGAAAAGGATTTCCGCTCAGTTAGGTGCGGAAGGAAATTGATTGACGTCGCGTCGGCGGCTTTTAACGTCTCTGCCTCTGGTTTTTGACAGTTTTTTTTTGCCCCCAATTAGAAACGGAATGTTTGGGGATCGGGTTGAATCGGTGGCCAGGATTTTTTTTAAGAATTTCGGATTCTGAAATTTGGGCGAATCTGATAGGTCAAGTCATTTCACTTGGCGGGAGATCTATTGGCTTCTTACTTCTTAGACTTTTACTCTTTACATGACACCCTGTAATTATGGAATTTTGGACTTTTGGTCCCACACCATTTTCATTTTAGGGTGTGTTAGTATTTTTTTTTACAGATTTACCACTCATCAAATTAATAAACAAATTAGAAAATTTAATATGCCCGTGTTGATGTACCCGGTAACCCATCATACTATATCCGACTTGTAGATTCATCGTTTGCAGATCGAGTTTTCTTTACCAATTCTGGAACAGAGACGACAAACCTTGCAATGGAGTTCATAGCTTTTTTTAACTCTTTTGGGGTGGACGGGTGGCGGTGGCTACCCTACGTTTGCTCCACGTCTGACTAATCGACTTAGTTGGTTGTTGGTGATTTCGACCCTTGCCTTCTTTCGAGGAGGAGGGAAAGGAGGATGTCTTCAATGAACTATGGTCGTGTGAGAGTGTCGAGCCTTCGGGTGGACACAATCACATGGCGGGCGGAAGCATATCTTAACCTTTTTGAAGGGTTTCTAAAACCGAGATGAAAGGGATGGTGTGTGGAAACCTGAGACTAGACAAATGAGTTTTTTAGGGAGTGTGAATTATCTTTGTTTTTATTATGATTTGTGTTAATTGTAGTCTTCGAGCGTTCCTCTATATATATGGGGTCAGGTTCAGCGAGGCTCACAGCCACGTGGTGTACCATTTTTTTTTGTATATATTTATCATAATTTTTATTAAAAAAAAAAGTGCATTTGCACTGACCAGTAAAGAGAAGTAGAAAAGCTCTTTTGAACCAGATGCAAGGAGTCACCTTTGTTGAATATGGTAACACTGAAGCTGTGAAAAAAGTCATCGAAAAGGATAAAACTGTTGTTGTTTTCGTGGAACCTGTCCCCAGGGTGAAGGTGTAATATACACTGCAACTAAAGAATTCTTACAACTTAGGGATGCTTGTGATGCTCCCGGAGCTCTTCTGGTCTATGACGAGGTAGTTTTCCTTCTTCTCGTTTTGCATTGATGTTTGTTGTTGAATTTATGTAATCATCCTCTTTTCCTGAAAACCTCAGATTCAATGTGGTTTGGGTAGAACTACTGGGCATATGTAGACACACGAACCCTATGGTATTTTCCAAGCCATTAGCTGAGGGTTTACCAATCGGTACAGTCCTAACCACTGAACGGATTTCGGCAGCACTCACCTTCGGAGATCGTGGAAGAACATCTGATATGCAAAAGATGGAACTGTTGATGGGTTATTTGAAATAACTTGGAACGAACACATCCAATGGAGGACGAGGAAGGAGGATAGGTTTTATTTTGCCTGCTAAATCTCTATGATATTTTCGATAATTTCGTTTAATTATAAAAGTATTTTTGTTTAATTTTGACTTATCTTTCATTTTATATTAAATCTGACTTCGTCTATGTGTTTCATGGGTTTGAACAAAATAACTAAACTTTTGAACAAAAAAATTAAAACAAGGATTAATACAAATTTGAATTCTTATATAAGGAGCACCTTTTGCAATTTCTCATTATTCAAATAAAGTCAACTCCACCCCCTCCCTTCCCAATTCGACATTCAAGTTCTTCTGATTGCAATTTGAGTTCGATCGAGTGGTCAGGCATAGCTAGGGCGTGTGGAAGTTTCTAGAATCAGATCGAGGTGCATAAGTTCTACAGGCGGGAGATAGCGACTGGTTCGAACATTAATCAATCTTCCAGGTCTTTTACTTCTTCAATTTTTATTGCTATCGTCTGTCTCTAATATCTAAGATACTCCCATGGATCTAAGATCTATAATAATGTTGATTGTTTTATCCTTCCATCTTAGATCCTATTTCCGACACATTCAAATTTTAAGGTTTATAACAGGCCAAGTCTGCCCAATTTTGATTGGATTTTGATCCTGGGAGTGTGCTCGAGTCACTCCCAATCAAGGAATTGAGAAATTGAAAAGTTTAAGTACCTTTTATTTGTCTATTATGCAATTTAGAAAGAAAAAAAAATCTAAAAGTCAGCTCTTTTACAACTGCTTTAATTTTAAAACTCTCTTAATTTCGTTGGTTGAACATCTGAATTTCGTCTTCTGAAAAATAATGATTATTTCAGTGTCCACCTAATCTGATTCAGATATTAGATCTGGAAATTTTACGGAGACTGCATAAAAAGTCACACACCACTCTCCTTTTTTGGGGCTATTATAAAATGTTATTGGGTGTTAGTCGTGACATATATGAACAGAGAGAAATAAAAGATATAGACAATACATTAGTAAATTTTCTGAAGTAGTCTTTAAAAAGGTCATTAAAAATATCAGAATCTCTCTTTTGATTCAGAGTGTTACAAGAAAAACTGTTGTCATTTTTAGAGACTTCTATGATAAACGTATCTAGTTACTTTATAATTTAAGTTAATAAAAAAAAGTCAATAAACTTTTTGTTTATTTTTTTACTTTTATTTATATTTTATAATTTGACGTTGTTTTTTTATAATGAAATTTAAATAAAAGTTACATATAGAACAAATCTTGAAATCTACCTTAATAATTATTGCAACCCTAATAATTATTGCAACCCTAATAGTAAAAAACATAATTTTGAATCATTGATAAATCGTGACGACAGCGTACAAGTTGTCTTCTGTACGTAGTTCGATCTGTAAATGTGCAACAGATATTTTGTCAGCGCATTGAATATTGAAAGGGTTATTTTAAAAATAGACCCTTCCTTTAGTTTTATTTACAAAAACATCTAAATCTCTCACACTATAGAATGAATTGCCACCACCTTTCAGAGTCGAGTAGGGAGAACTACCGGTGACGGTGACGGTGACGGCCTGACCGGAGTGATAGACAAGATGAAGGCACCGACGAAAAGCATTTTCCTCACCGTAGTGATCTTAGGCTTCGTCATCTTGACCATAGCATTGACCTTCTTCACAGATTTCGAGTACATGACCCTGATCTCGAAAAGCTCATATGGTTCGTACAAGAAAATCCAAGTGACGGCAGCACCACCACCAGCAGGGTCGGCGGCGGCAGTGCCTCGACTGGCTTACTTGATCGCAGGGTCGAAGGGTCAGTTGGAAAGCTTATGGAGAACAGTTCTAGCAGTTTACCATCCAAGAAACCAATACGTGCTGCATATAGACTTGGACTCCGCCGTGACGGAGAGAATGGAGCTGATACAGCGTGTGGAGAAACACCCGTTGTTTTCTTCTGTCGGTAACGTACACGTCGTAAAGAGATCTAACATGGTGACTTACCGCGGTCCGACCATGGTGGCCAATACACTCCATGCTTGTGCCATTCTTCTAAACATCTCCAAGGACTGGGACTGGTTCATTAATCTCAGCGCCGCCGATTATCCACTCGTTTCTCAGGACGGTGAGTAAATTTCACACACACACACACATATAAAAATATGACGATGATCGATCTACAATTTACAAATCTCTTCAGATATTCTGAAAATGTTCTCCAAAGTAGACAGGAATATGAACTTCGTCGAGCATAGCAGCAATTTGGGGTGGAAGGAGTAAGTAAGCAAGCAATTGGCGGTTAATTTATATATATATATTTAGATTTATATATATGTGTTCATTGTTCAGATGGGATAGAGGGAATCCGTTGATGATAGATCCAGGCCTGTACAGTAATCGGAAGGCCGACGTGTTCTTCACAACGGAGAAGAGAGAGTTGCCATCTCAGTTTAAACTCTTCACAGGATCTGCATGGATGGGATTGACGCGGGAATTTGTGGAGTATTGTATATTGGGAATCGATAATCTTCCAAGAACGTTACTCATGTATTATACAAACTTCGTTTCTTCGCCGGAAGGATATTTCCAGACGGTCATCTGTAACTCGCCTGAATTCAACTCCACTGTCGTTAACAATGACCTGCATTATATCTCATGGCCAGATCCTCCACAGCAGCACCCCGCTCCTATTCTAACGCAACAATTCGACGTCTTACTTGCCTCCGGCGCACCCTTTGCTCGCAAGTTCTCCTCTGGAACCCGAGTGCTCGATATGTAAGTTAATTAATTACAAGTTATCCTCCGGCGACTTAATTTGTTTTTTATGGGGCTCGATCGATTGATTTGGTCTTTTAAGTACGTACAGGATCGACAGTCAGCTGTTAGGGAGGAGCAACGGCAGCGTGACGCCGGGTGGGTGGTGTGCCGGCGTTCCGGCTTGTTCTCGAGTTGGAAACATCTCGTCACTGCAGCTAACTAGGGGGTTTAGAAGAATAAAGAAGAAGGTACGAATTTTGATGAAGGAAAGAGGAGAGAATATGTGTATTTAGTAATTAATGTTCATTGATTATTGATTCACTATAGTTACTATTTTATTATTAGTGACAACTTTTCAAAATCAATCTCCATCCAGGTAAATTTATTTATTTACTAGATTAGATCAACAGATTCAGGTGAACTTATTATTTGAGAACTAAATGTGATCTCTGATCCTAACCATTGAATATAGTATACAAGGAACACTTACTTGATTTAATTATGAAAGAAGTACTTTAAGTTCTTAAATAAGGGATTCTCATCTGAAAATCTGAAACTTACCTTAAAAAATTACGGTAATTTTCAGGTATATCGTACGTCAATGCGTCAAAATACGTTGTTCGCGTCCTGTCTATTAATTTTTAATCCAATAACTAAAATAATGTACTACACAAGATACTAACACATGTACGACGAAAAACAATATACAACAACAAACACTAACTCATATATGACGTATCAATCTAATGGTCCTGATTTTTTGGACGCATTTTGGCACATTAAAATTCGACAGGAAATTTATCCTAAAAAATTATACCTAGCTAGTTTATATTATATATTTTAACTATATATTTCTATGAAATTGAAGACTTTTTTTTTTAAATTTTAACTTAGTCCAAATTTAGAAGAGCTTGACATTTTTTGTTTTAACACATGGGGTAAATTTTTTAGGACATACATGAATGCAAATAAAATATTTTAAAGTATTTTAGGGTTTAAATAATAAAAATACAGTACAAAGGACTATAGTTACTAATTACTTAGGGATAGAAACTCACTATGAGACATCAATTTATTCTTCAAATCAGATCATTTCAAGAGATGTTGTTTTCAACTAAAGATAACCATCCTTCTAAGGTAAATGGTAACACAACTAGTTACTTATTACTAGATACTAATACTATATAAGAGAAGAGGCAATGACCTTAGCTCATGCATTCCCATCTATTCTTCTTTATTTTCATTGTATTAGGGCATATGAGAAATTTACTTTTAAAAAAAACTACTCACCCATCATCTTTCCCTAGACAGAACAAGGAAACCAATCTAGTGTTTGACCAGCAAACATGGGGATAATTTCTCCATCTGTGTAGGCATATGATTCTGGCACTTTCCAACGAGTCTTTTTTAATGTTATCATCGATGAATTCCGTGGAAGCCCGTAAAAGTCTGGACCATTGAAACTTGTAAATGCCTCCAGTTTGTCGAGTGCATCGGCCTATTATTCAAAGAAATGCAATTAATTGTGAGAATTGAAGAATACATCATTAAACCATATAAAATGTGAACTAAGACATAACTTTCTTCTGCCTATTTCAATATACATGGTGCACATTTGATATAATCTTAACTGAATCTTTGCTGTCGAAAAGTAGAGTTAGACGGAAAAATGACAAGAGAGGAAGTTGTTAAATACTTAAATTCAAACAATATTTTTAATCTCTTTGCTATAGGTGCAGAATAATAATTTAAAAGGGGTTTGTAAATTGAAAAGGATGGAGTAGTAATTGGAATATTTTCTGACTAAAATTCTATCATTGGAAATTGGTGTATCTCAAGTTTTTCTTTGACTAGGAAGAAGCCCAAACTCAACGACTTAGGATTGATTGAGGCTCTTCTATGGTTGAGTATAATCAAGTTGGGTAGAATTTATCAGTCTTACCAAACCCTACTCTTCATGTGTGTTTCCTTCCTCTCTTCGTATTACACCTCAAGTTTTCCTTGACTAGGAAGAATCCTAAACTCGACGACTTAGGATTGATTGAGGCTTTTCTATGGTTCGGGTCTAATCAGGATAGATAGAATTTATCAGTTTTACCATATTGGGGTATGTTGGTAATTTGGGAGTTATAGACATGTAGAGCCTGTATTAGGCGTGTGGATTAATTGCAACTCTTATTGAACCAATTATTAAGTAATTAATTGGGACCAACCCAGTTAACATCACATTATATATACTTATGATTACATTACAATGTAACCCTAATTGTGATTCATTAACCATAGATTTATAGTTGCTTTGAACTTTATAAGTACTTTGTATTTTGATTGATGATCTGAGACTATGACTATTTGACTATTCTATTTCTACGTTTTCTGAAGCAATCTAAGTATTTTTGACATATTCCTTTTGCACAAATACTCCTAGTTGTGGCGCATGCCGAACCATGCTCATACAGTTATACTACATATGAAGAAATGACAATAAGCTTGCTCATCTCTCACATTATTTGTATTTAGGCTTGGGTTACTCTAATCCATCGATGAAATTTAAGCTTTACCAGAAAAGTAAAGACGGGGAGGGAAAATTCAAAATTATATACCTGCTCAAAAACGTTAGCATACAGAGACAATGCGACAGGAGCATTAAATATACCAGCACATCCACAAGGGCATTCTTTTCGTCTTTTATCATGAGGAGCACTGTCTGTCCCAAGAAAAAATTGCTTGCTCCCATTTGTGATGGCAGAAACAATCGCTTGTCCTAAAAACAATATTACAATTATACTCACTTCTCAAAAAAAAAGATCTAAAGCTAACCTAAAATAAAAATAATACACAATATACAAGACCATTTAATAATGTAGGGAGCATATTATAAATTACCTACAATCAATTAGCAATTAATAATCAAATTATGTAATTATCATTTAGCAAGTAAATTTGGAATTGTTATTTGTAACTGATGTAGTTTTCTTTTAAATCCACATATCGAAGAGATGAGAAGACACTGGAATCCACCAGAATTCTATAAGAAAATAGTAAGAAGAAAATTTTAGTACCTTGACCCCTCCTTCAACCTAGGTGAGAATGGGCCTTCTAAGATGGAAATGGCATCTAGTCCCATGTATAATGTTCCTACATCAGGCGTCCCTTCTTCAGGAGCATTCGTCCTTGAATGTCTCGAAACAGTGACAATACTCCTTATTAAGAATTTCCCCGCTTATGAGCAGCAACCGCAGCTGATACACAAGCAGAACTTAATGGCTTCAAATTTGCACCACCGTGTTTTCACCAAAGATAACACCAACACCAGGCAAACCTAGAAGAACATGTGGCTTCACTTTTTTAACCACTTCAAGGAGTCTAACCCCCTCTGTGAGTCCCTCTATCTCCCATGAATCACAACTCCTAGCAAATAGCGCAACATTAGGATCAACCAATCAAGGTTCTTTCTACTTTTTGTAACAAGTCCATCTTTGTCAAGAAACCATAATGGATTATTTGTACTTGAATTTTCTTCACCTCCCAACATTTGTGAAACAGCTTGTTTAGCCATTTTAAACACGCCCAACTCGGACTTCCAACTCCTACTACTACAATCTTTTGGTTTACAAATTCCTTCAAAGGTAGGCCCTGTGCTCTTACAACTCCAAACAGTCCAGCTAGTGCAACACCACATGTTCCTTAAATACCACAAGAATGCGATTCTGATGCAGCCCTTATAAGTGCTTGCATTAATAATAGGCTCGATTCTAATCGAGCCTTGGACCAAGCCCAATAAAATGGCTTGGACTCTCATGGTAGACTTTCCACTCTTAAACCATGAGAGTATAAATATGAGTGGACCCCAAAGGAGGAGTGAGTTGAGTTTTATTTTAATCAAGGTATTTCTCAACGTTAATTCTTTCTTTTATTTCTTTCTTCTTTCTTTCTTTTATTTCTTTTATTTATTTATTTCTTTCCTTCTTTCTTCATTTATTTCCATAGACTCTACAATTCTTTCCAATTTACCATAATCGATTATCCTTGGATTGGGATAATCATTCAAACTTCAACCGATTCTCAAGGAGTTTGAACCCTAATCGATTATTATTGCTCACTGGTTTAGTTTGACACAACTCTGGACGGATTTCTTCAATCCGTTGATTCTGATTTCTCACAAACTGTTCAAGGCCTACATCAAGTGGTATCAGACTAGGAGGAATTCGCGATCTACAGTGGCCAAGAACGGATTTGTGATTCAGACGTGAAGCATTTTGCGATTCAGACGTGAAGCATTTTGCGAAGGACATTCTGATTTGTGAAGGACATTCTGATTTGCGAAGGACATTCTGATTTGCGAAGGACATTCTGATTTGCGAAGGACATTCTGATTTGCGATTCAGACGTGAAGCATTCTGATTTGTGAACGGTTTCGCATTCAGACGTGAAGCATTTTGCGATTTCACCAGGACACGTGAAGGATTTCAGAACACGTGAAGCATTTTGCGATTCAGACGGTTTCGCATTCAGACGTGAAGCATTTTGCGATTCTGGACGATTTATTCCAGAACACGTGAAGGATTTCAGCACATGTGAAAAAAAAAAAAAAAAAAAAAATCTTTGCAATTTATTCCAGCGAATTTCCCTGGACGGAATTGCGAGCACACGTGAAGAATTCCAGCATTTAATTCTTTACGATTTATTCCAGCAATTTTAAGATGGCCGAGAACGTCACACGTGAAGAGTTTGAGAGGTTGGCAAAAGCCCTAACTGATTTAACAACCTTTGTTAGGGACGGCTTCCAAACAATGCAACAGAATTTGCAACCTATTCAGCCGCATGGAGGAGCTGATCCGGCAGTGAATGGACAGACATAACCGACAATAAATTTCAGAAGAAGAAACCCACCCACAGCTAGGGATCGCTTAGAAGAACAGATCAGGCAGGGGGAAAATTTCAGACAGCAAGAAAATTTCAGACAGGGAGGACTTTTTAATAGACAGACTGAGGAAGATTTTTCAGAAGAGGAAGAAGATTTATTACAGTACGAGAGAAGAAGAAATAGGGGCCGTCGAGACTATCCAAGAGGGGGAGCGTTACAAAGGTATGAGGATTACAATGGAGGAAATCAAAGGAATGAATTTGGGAATTATAGATTAAGAATGGAACTGCCTGAATTCAATGGACAGCTACATATAGAGGAGTTCTTAGATTGGATTTCAGAAGTAGAAAGATTCTTCGACTGCATG
>LFYR01002197.1:532-11376 GCA_001185155.1 Zostera marina | reverse complement strand
ATTTAAGTTTAAGTCTTTAAATTTTAACTATTAAATAGTAATTAATAACAATAATAATTAATAATACTAATATCCAAAAGGCTGGAGAAGGTCCAAATTGCCCATCTATAACGGTGCGACAGACCCAGAAGACCATAACGTTACAGGGATGATATGCTTGATAGAGAGAACATATGGTGTAGGATGTTCAGAAAAATCTTGAGAGAAAAAGTGATTTGTTGATACCAAGATCTTCCAAAGTGCAGTATCAAAATGCTCACTCAGTTGATCAAGAGCATGTTTCGACAAGCTTATAGTCATTAGGCTAGAAGAAGGTCACATAGCGCGACCCTACTCAATATTGAACAAGGAGAAACTGAAACGTTAAGGGAGTATGTGAAAAAGATTTTCTACCATGATGTCGGATGAAGTAGCAATAGTAGCTTTACAATCAGGGCTGAAAGCAAGATGTGAAAATATAAAAACAGAGAAGATGTGAAAAAGCTGAATGTGAAGAGCAAGATAACTTGCTAATTGGAGGTGGTTAATAACTAGCCTTACTGAAAAGGTTCTTTACAAAGTGTGTATTTGTACTTCTGCAAAACAGATTTGAGATACTTTATCTAAGATCTTTGCTTCTAACTCACAAATTAGAACATTATAATTGTCGTTAACTCTACAAACAACAACAAAAGGTGATAAGTCGATGGAAGACGATATAACTAGCATGATAGACATAGCCAATGCTCTGTCTCTTTGTTGGTGACAAGGTATCTGGTAGCCTTGGGAATGAGTATGATCTTTTGATAACTGCAATAACTACAAGACCAAGCATTGAGGCCTTTTCTATAAAAGATATACAAGGTCTTTTTCTTAATCATGAAATAAGACTAGCATCAAGCATGTTATCTTCTTTGGAGAATGCCTTTTCAGTCAATTATACCAATAGACAAAGGCATAACTAAAACCAGAATTTCTATAAAAATCAGAATTCTGCCTAGGGACAAAGGCTCTATTTTTTTTTTTTTTTATAATGGAGGGTACCTCTCTACAGATGTAGAGTTGTCAACCTCTGGATGATATAAAATATCTTTAGGGGTATACGTTTTGAGAATTTAAAACAAAATGATATAAATAAAATTATTATCAATTTAAATTTAATTTCTTTGGGTGTTCAGATTAAGGCTGTAAATGGGCCAGGTCTGGAACGGCTGAGCTGGACCCGGACCCGGCCCAGACCCATGAAAAAATCTGGGTCTGGTCCAGATAAATTAAATTTTTTTACCTAAAAACTATAAATAATTATAAATTTTTTCGTTTGGAAGTGCATCATTTTGATTTGGAGCGAGATCATCATTGGGGAGAATACTTTCTAATATTTTAGGAATGTTGAAATGGTGAAACTCTAACCTTAATATTGGTGAAAAAATGAATAAATACTAAGTAGTAAATAAAAAAATAACCATGGTGAAATAGTAAAACAATATATAATAAAATATTTATATTTAAACCCCTAATTTATTTAAATATTAATTTTTTTTTTGTATCATTTAAATTAGCTGGGTCTGGATCCAGCCGGGTTTGGCTAATCTGGACCCGGACTATTAACTGATCGGGCCTGGACCCGGACCTAGCCATCCGGGTCCAAACCCTTTACCGGGTATCAATAAGAATTTACTTTCTGTTCAGAAGTTGTCAAAATCATAATGTTATTTTTGAATTTGATGCATCTAAGATGATCGTGAAAGGTAGGAACACAAACGAAATCCTGATCAAAAGAAATGTCAGAAATGGATTATATTCATTCTTTACTCAAAATCCAAGTGCATCTAGACCACATCATGCTTTTCATTGTGAAAAAACATCATTAAACAAATGAAATCTTAGATTTGGAAATATATTCGTTGGGGGGGAAGGTCAGACTTGTGGAATAGTATAAATTACCCCCAAGACCGTTGGGGGAGGGATCGCTAAAACGATTAAAGATCTTCTACTTGTAATAGAGAGATAAGTTTTGTCTGAATGATAGTGTGTGAGTGAACAATTAAATTATTTTTTTCGAAACCTTTTATCTTTGATAAAAGGTAAATATCTTATCTAAGGTTCATTTGTAATAATTAATAGTTTCATAAAATATCCAAATTCTAGGTATTAAAATGATATTATTTCAAAGAAAAAGTCATTTGGACAATGTTGAAAACTAATCCAGTCAATAGAAGCGCTCTTAGCAAGATGAAGTGGTAAATGTCTTTCCTATCGGGGGAGAATACAACTAGTTAACTGGATAATAGCTGAAAAGTATACTTACTGGACGCAAGGTATGACTATCCCTGATTCTGTGGCTAAAAAGGTGAGAAGGTTAACCGGCCTATAGATTTATATGAGACGGAAGAAAAGGGATCCAGTGGGCCCAAATGGTCCTTCCCAAGGCGAAAGGTGGTCTAGGGGTTAGAGACCTACCTATTATCATCACTACAACCAATATTAAAAGAGCTTCAAAGTATTGGGATAAGAGTGATTCTATTTTGGTAAAATGGAACCAATATTAAAGGAAAAGCGCAAACCAGGCCTATTGTGGATTCGCATTTTTGGAAAGATTTTATCTCAGAAAGGAATCTAATAGATAAATGTTTGGATTGTAGTACAAATAGTACGATTGTGTGGAGATCTGGTACTCCGATAAGCAAGTTGGGGGAATGGTGGAAAATATTAGAGATAGAAAGCATAAAAACATGTTAGCTGAAAGAATTTGGTCGAAGATGCCGACAAAATTCTCTATTCTCTTATGGAGGGTGAAATGGGATCACCTAAACATGTTCAAGAAGTTAAGAAGCTGAAAAGCACAAGTACCTTCTGCTTGTTTGTTATGCGATCTGGAAGATAAAACTAGAAGTCATCTTTTCTTCAACTGTTCCTATTTCAGATCTGTTTTAATTCCGTTTGGGTAAGCACCTGAATTTCGCCTTCTGAAAAATAATGAATATTTCAGTTCTCACCCAATCCAGTTCAGATATTAGATTGGGGGATCTGACGGAGGTCGCGTAAAAAATTGCGCACCACTCTCCTCTTTAAGGGCTACTATGGAATGCTATTGAATGTTTGTTGTGACATATATGTACGGAAAGAAATAAAAGATATAGACAACATGTTAGGAAGCCTTCTGAGGTAGTCCTTAAAAAGGTCATTAAAGACATGTCTCTTATTTGATTCAAAGTATTACAAGAAGAGTTGTTGTCACCCTTTGGAGATATCTATGATGAAAGTATGAGAGACCAACCTTTTGAGACAGCGTATTTAGTTACTAGATAACTAGATTACATAGTTAATGTGAGGGAGTCAATAAATTTTTGTTCATTTCTTTTTTACTTGTGTTGTTATTTCTATACTCTATTTTTGTAAACCAAACATTAACCTTATTTTTAATGAAATTTAATTGTTTAAAAAAAAAATTCAAACCTTTAACATTTATAACAAATCAATCCCTCTTTTTTTTTAATCTTTTTGGGTTTGTCCCAATTGTTCGGTGCTCCTATTTCTTCTTCACTCCTACACTACAGTCCTACACTTCAAAACCCTAAAACAAAACCCTGGCGAATTCCCAGTGATTTTTTCCATCTCAAAATCCACATTCTAGGTTCGATTCTCCATCTTCCGATGTTCACTCCTGCGATTCGGAAGTCCCGTCCCGTATTCTCCAAAGACAAGAACAGGGATCATGGACCGTCGGACTCTCAATCCACGCCGGCACCTGATCCTTTCGCTCCAGATTCTTCCAATGGTCATGGCCGACCGGCCACTGGTACTTCTGCTCCGTGGAATTCACGTCTCTCAGTTCTCGCTAGGTAATAAATCAATCACGTCGACATTTCAGGTGTTCAATTCTCTAGGGGTATTGGGTATATTATAATAACAGATATTCTAGGGTTTATGGGTATTGGGTAATCTATACTTAATAATAATTAATATATTACTTACATATTTAGTATTTCTATGAATCTGATGTTTCATTGATTTTTTTGACGCAATTTTTATACCCAGAATAACTCCAACTAAGAACGAAGAAAATGCTTTCAACACTGATCTAGTCCAACCCACTTATATTGGTGAAATCCCTGAAATTGTTCGTACTGCCCAAACCAATTGTCTGCAGAAAACACGCACAGGTACTCTAAATATGATTATATCAAAAATCAAATTTCAAAGGTGTATTGTTGTGCCTTTTGTTTTGATAATGAGCATGGGAAACAGGAATCAGAAAAAACTTCTACGGTGGCATGGACAGGGCTACGAGTATGGCATGGATGATCTGTCAAGAACACATCTTTATTTGGAGCTACTTTGATCCGTCGTTTGCAAGAAAATGTGTACTTCTTCAACTCCCATCATCTGTTTTGGCACTCATACACATTGATTCAACTGTGAGGTGTGATTATCGTAATCCTTGGTTAGTTTCTTTAATTAAATTAAAAATGAAAACTTTCATTGGGCTGGTTATCTGTCATCGGAAGTATCAATCTATAATCTACTGGCCTGATATTTTCACTGAAGATGCCCATGCTCCAATCTTATGGCAACCCCAAAATGAAGAAAAATATTCAATCACTGATGGTTTTCTTATCAACTCTACGATATCTTCTTCGATTCCCAGTTCATCGTACGAAGTTGCATCCCTTGCCTGTCATTCCAATGGTCATCTATGGTCTTTCCATTGCACTCCAATGAGTATTACCCAAAGAGAGGTTTTGATCAAAAGCCCTGAGATTGATAAAAAAGCACATGCCAGATCACTTACATGGCGTTTTCAGACCTTTGACTTATTAGGTGAGGAGGAAATAGATTCATCCAGTCGGCAGCTCTTTTTATTAGTCGATCATGAGATCCAATGTTGGAACATCATTCTACAATCTCCAAACCATCCAAAAGTAACCCACCTTTGGTCTCATGAAATAGTCAGTACAGATGGCTAGTTGGGAATAAAAAAGAATCTTGCTGGTCAGAAAGACATATGGCTTTTAAATATGCAAATTGACAGAGATGGTAATGCCGTTAGTGGGTGACAAATCTCGTAGGCACACCGTTCTTCTAATGGACCGTGATAATGCCGAAGTCTTTTACAGTAAAATTTCTGAACTTGATGAACTTTTCTCTTGCGTGTCTCATCATATACATTATATGGTCGGTGAAGACCATCACATTGTGGTTCAGATGAAAAGAGCCTACGAAATTTCAAATGCTTGTGTGACTATTGTACATGGTGCGCTAGTTTATAGAAGGCAACATCAAACATGGTATCCATCACCTGAAGGATTGATTAGTTGGAATTGCCAACCTGTGGTTCGGACAGGATTATGGAGTATAACAAATGTTGTTACACATCTTTTGAGTCAAGCTTCATCGACCCATTTTTCTGTTAAATCCAGTTTACGTTCCCAGTTGGAATTATTGACTGATATTTTACTTGAGTCGTATATGAATTCAATCACACCAAGAATTGAATGTGGAGATGAATCCAAAAGTCTTATTGAAGAATATCATCATAGAAGAGATGTTCTTCTTTTTGCTTTGTACCAGCATGCAATGGATTTCACAGAATACAAGTACCAGGTAAAATAAAAGTCATGTTTTTTCCTTATACACTTGAGTTATAGTTTTTTGTCATTTTCTCACTTTTTATAAAATAATTTCTTCATTATTTCCAACTCGTGAAGAATGAAAAGTTCCTATGTGTTTTCAGTTGAGCTTTATATAGTTTTAAGTAGATTTGCATACTTTTATCATGTAGTAAAGAGTAGATTATTATCTAAGACTTATATTCTCAGTTATTAATTTTTTATGAGAAAGCAAGATAAAATAAGTATTGATTTAGTTTAAGAATTTTTTATTCAGACATACGTTTAAAAGTGATTGAATGAGACACATGTGGATATTATATGATATTAGCTGCAGAAATTTTAGTATTTTCTTTTTAAATAATTGTTTTATTTTACATTTAATTTAGGTGTCATTAGAATCAACATGCATGTATAAGAAATAATAATATAAATGATTAAAAAAACCAAAGAAAAAGATGAGGGAAAGATATGGGAGACATGCACTAGTGACATGAGCATCTCCTCTAAGCCTGAATGCTTTAAGAAGAGCTGTTGTCAATTGTCATCCTTTGAAGATCAGCACGATACAGGGAGACCAACCTCCTGACACACACAACCTAATTCTTATTAAGCAATATGGCTGAGTGGAAGGTGTCAAGATGAGCCTAATGCTCATCTCCATGTTTTTATTTTATTTGTTGAACTTCATTGTATTCCAGGGCAATGTCCTAAAGAAGTAATTAACATATAATTACTGAATTTGGACTTAATTGAGAATAAGTAAAACAGAGATACTTACAGTTTTAACTAAGAAAGAAACTGTAAGGTTCAATGTGCAATCTTTACCACTTAAAAACTAATAACAAAATAAAAAGGAACGTGAGGACTGGACTGCAAGTTTACCCACTTAAAGGCCGTAAAAGATTACACAAAAGAACGAGGACTAAAACTGCAAGTTTACCCACTTAACAGAATAAAAGAAATACAAGGACTGGACTGCAAGTTTACCCATTTAAAGGTCGTAAAAGAATATAGAAGAGTACGAGGATCAAACTGCAAGTTTACCCACTTAAATAAAAGTAATTGGGTATTTGGATCATTGTTTGATTAAAGATCCAATTAACCATTTATTGTTATTAGTTGTATTAGTTAAGTTAGTTAATGTTAATTTCAGTTTAAATACTCTTTGTAATTAACAAGTTTAAATTAATTCAATTTTACACAGATTACACTTAGTAGCTAATTACACTGCTACAGTGTATAACGGTTACTTTGGTGGTTAATTAGATTAACCTACTTCTTTCCCTATTTCTCATCTTATTTCTCGCCGGACGGCGAGCTTTGTCGCCGGAGCTGTCTTCCATCTCTCAATCCCGCCGTTGGATCAACGTCAGCTTTTTAACATGTCCTTCATTCAATAACGAGAAACTTAAGTGCTTCAAAAAAAAGATGGGGGAGGGTGGGGATTGGTGCGGCAGATTTGCCGTATGTGGTCTTGAGAGTTTTACCAGAGAGAATGTTGGAGAACATGTAGAGTAAGAAATAAGAGGGGATAGTAAAAAACAGGTTTTTACTTTTTAGTTTTTACCCTTTAAATATATGAGATTTTGATTGTATAGTACTTCGGATCCGATTTGTATTCAGCCCTGAATGCATGAGTGAACGCTTCCTCATATAGTGAGTGTACCAAAAATATTGATTTATCAGAATGAGTATATTAACAGACTGGGTGAAGAGTCCATATATATATTAATCCCAAAAATAACGAGGGAGTATCATGATAGTCCAATAGGGGGTCACTCTGGGGTACGGTAGAGAGAACAAGCAAAAG
This sequence comes from Zostera marina, assembly GCA_001185155.1. NCBI lineage: Eukaryota > Viridiplantae > Streptophyta > Magnoliopsida > Alismatales > Zosteraceae > Zostera > Zostera marina. The sequence continues at coordinate 3,975 of LFYR01002197.1, read as the reverse complement.
AGATTACTGTGACAAGATATTTTAGGTTATTGTGATATATGATTACTGTAAATCGTCTGCATAAGAGATAGTGCTTCCGGCCATTTTTTTAATTGCTTCCACTATAGTCACCATCTCTTTTACATAATAATTAGCTGAGTTGTGCTTGACGTCCCCATATCAAACCCTAATGTGTCTGTTTTCACCGTAAATTCTTCATTAAAATTGGGTTTTAAGTCGACATACCTTGTTCATATCTACATAGTTGACTTTTGAAGTTTGCGTTCATTGTTGATTGAAAAGTAGATGGAACGTTACACAAACCAAACAACATCACCCAGAATTTGTATTGGCCGTCGTGAGTCCGATGGAGTCCGATGTCCATCGTATTTGATGGAAGCCCGAATTCAAGTCAATTATAAAAAAATACCTTGATCTGTGGAGTTGGACGTCGAAGATCTTTAATCGACCGTAGGTATAGGGTATGTATCTTTCTTTAATCATGGTTTTGTTAAGCGCTATGTAATCTATACAGAAGCGTCATGATCCTTTTGTCTACTTGACGAGGATCACCGGAGATAAGAATGGCGATCTATTTAGTTGATTAACTTTATTTCCTACCATCTCCTCCACTAATTCAATTCATGGTCCGCATGACAGTCTTGCGAGCTAGCTGTCCTTTTATTTAATTTTTTTTTTGCAGGTAACTTCAAAGTTTTGAACTCATAATCTCATACCACGATTAAACTATACTTAATTAGTTAATAACATGATTATAGAACCATGCCTTGATTTCAATACAAACACACACGCACGTCCAAATGTCGTATGCATTAATAAGATCTATATATACATGTAAACTGACGATCAAGGATATATACCAATCAATTCAATCCAAAATAGGGAGCATTTCTTCAAAGAAAATTTCAAAGATGGCGAAAATTAGGTTTGAGCTTGCAATGGTGATGGTGATGTTGTTGATGATGAGTAGGCATGGATCGTCAGACGATTGCGGTTCTTTAGAGTCTAAAGCCAATGTCAGGTGCTCTAGTGGAAGCCCAGAATCGTGCTGCGGGATATTGTCCTTCATATACATAAATCGTTATTCATGTTTTTGCAAGATCCTGGTTAAATGGGGCTTGGATAGCCACGACATCATGGAGGCAAAAAGATATTGTGGATTCCAAAGTAACCCCGAAAATATTAAAATATGTAAACCCTATGTTCGTCAAGGTAAATAATTATTATTTCGAAAATTTATTTTTTCTATAAATAGAAATTAAAATACATACAATGGATTCATGATTTTTCTAAAATGTTTTATTTCTTGAAAATATATTGGATTTGGTTTTTGAAGGTGTACCTCACCGAAATACATCAAAACGAACTCCATTACTTGAACTTCTTAACAATACCGCTCAGGCCTCTGCACCAACTCCTTCCAAAGGAAATTAAAGACGTTATGGATCTGTGTAAATAAATAAATAAAAATTTTGTGTGTGTTTGTGTGTATGGATGTTTATTTATCATTTTATCTTGTTGTTGTTTTGATATGTAATTTATATTATGTATGACATTTCATATACCAAATTTACTTGAATCCAAGCTGTTAGCTTTTTGTACCATGGAAAAATGAAACACATATAACCCGTCCATTTTTTTTTACGAATAGCACATATAGGAGTAGGGGTGTAAATGCGTCCAGGTCTGGGCTACTTTTAGCCCCATTAAAGGTTTTGAACCCGGAGGTTCGGGTTCAGACCCGGTCAGTTAGTAACTCGAGTCCAGGTCCGGGTCCAGATTAGTAACTTAGGGTTTAAATATAAATACACTAAAGATTTAGACTAATTAACTCTTATTTAATTAAATATTTAACTTTGTTGTTAGTTTTTAGTTGTTGCTGTTTCAACTGCCAAGATGTTTTAAATATTATGATTTAAAATTCTATTTTTATTTTATGCTTATTGATTTTACTAAAAATTTTATTAACTATTTTTATATATTTATTGATTTAAAAAATTATATAGTGGACCCGGTCCAGACTCAGATTTTTTTATGGGTCTGGGATGGGTCCGGGTCCAAACATTTTCCTTCTGGACCTGGACTCGGCCCAGACCCGAGCCAACTTCATGGATCCAGATCCAAGCCAACCCAGTCCGGCACCGATTTGAAGTCATTCACAGCGAAAAATTCCTAAATTTATAATATATATGTTAAAACAACCTCAAATTTTTTTACCTATTTTATGTTCCCATCATCTATTATTTTTTAGAAATAAACCCACTTCCAGATAGGGTTGAGAATGGGACGGATTAGTTTCCAAAACCTCTTGCCTTATTTCCTACCTCGAAATCGGCCACTAGGGCACCGTGGCAAAAACAAGATGCTCCGCTCTGGCCAAACAAATAAAAAAAATGATTTATAAAATAATTTTAAATCTAAAATACTAAATATTAAATACAAATTTAGGACTTTTTTATTTCAGGGTTTGAGACTTGATGAGTTAGAGAATAGATTAGAGAGTTGAATTAAGTATTTAATTTAAGTTTAAGTCTTTAAATTTTAACTATTAAATAGTAATTAATAACAATAATAATTAATAATACTAATATCCAAAAGGCTGGAGAAGGTCCAAATTGCCCATCTATAACGGTGCGACAGACCCAGAAGACCATAACGTTACAGGGATGATATGCTTGATAGAGAGAACATATGGTGTAGGATGTTCAGAAAAATCTTGAGAGAAAAAGTGATTTGTTGATACCAAGATCTTCCAAAGTGCAGTATCAAAATGCTCACTCAGTTGATCAAGAGCATGTTTCGACAAGCTTATAGTCATTAGGCTAGAAGAAGGTCACATAGCGCGACCCTACTCAATATTGAACAAGGAGAAACTGAAACGTTAAGGGAGTATGTGAAAAAGATTTTCTACCATGATGTCGGATGAAGTAGCAATAGTAGCTTTACAATCAGGGCTGAAAGCAAGATGTGAAAATATAAAAACAGAGAAGATGTGAAAAAGCTGAATGTGAAGAGCAAGATAACTTGCTAATTGGAGGTGGTTAATAACTAGCCTTACTGAAAAGGTTCTTTACAAAGTGTGTATTTGTACTTCTGCAAAACAGATTTGAGATACTTTATCTAAGATCTTTGCTTCTAACTCACAAATTAGAACATTATAATTGTCGTTAACTCTACAAACAACAACAAAAGGTGATAAGTCGATGGAAGACGATATAACTAGCATGATAGACATAGCCAATGCTCTGTCTCTTTGTTGGTGACAAGGTATCTGGTAGCCTTGGGAATGAGTATGATCTTTTGATAACTGCAATAACTACAAGACCAAGCATTGAGGCCTTTTCTATAAAAGATATACAAGGTCTTTTTCTTAATCATGAAATAAGACTAGCATCAAGCATGTTATCTTCTTTGGAGAATGCCTTTTCAGTCAATTATACCAA
>LFYR01002189.1:0-11222 GCA_001185155.1 Zostera marina | reverse complement strand
TCCCCCCCCCCCCCATTCCCTCCCAACGGCAAAGGAGTTCCTCTCATTCCCCCGAGTTCGGATCGGACACTACAAAATTCTCAACAGACTGTAGAAGTCACGCGGAGAGAAGGGAGAGCAGCAGCAAATCGACTGTAGAATTCTCAACATCGACTGTAGAAGAGAAGGGAGAGCAGCAGCAAATCGCCAGACTCGATAAACTACTATTCTAGGGTTTCGTAGTTGTTCCTTCTTGATTGTTTCAGGTACCAATTGCAGTCTCCTCTTGTTTCAGGAATCAATTTAAATCAATTTTTGAATCAATTTAAATCAACGATTTCAATCAGGATAATATAGTTTCTGCAAGAGGTGAGATATTGGGGTCTCTGCTCCCCAAGAAACATTGCAGTATAGTTTCTGTATAGTTTCCTGCATATTGGGGTCTCTGCTCATATTCTAATGTCAATGATTTGAAATTTATGGAGAGAGATCAATGGATGACTTTGTTATAGAAATATCCATTTTCATGTAAGCAATATTCTCTTTATCCAGAATTCTAAATAGAAGCCAAAATAAAAGATAATATTATGCTTTAAAGTTTAAACCAAATTAATAATGAGATATTCCCCTCCAAAGAGCCTACATTAGATTATCTTAAGGAGTCTTACTTGCCTGCTTGGTACGTACATCTGATCCAAAAGGAACAGAAAACCTAAGGCAACACAGCCTGAAGCCATCAGAAATACTGCTGAAACAAATAATCAAGGACACCAGCCTATCTTTTAGACCTGAGATCTATAAATGTTATAGCTACATAGCAGAGTGTTGATGGGTTTCACCCCATCTCCCCTATTTATATTTTTCTCTTCATTAATTGTAATTCAGGTTACCTCCCTTTATTTTTAATGAAAAAATTACCGCTTGTAAAAAAACAATATGAACTATATATTTATTATACATGAGAAAAATATCAAGTTACCAAATAGAGAATTATATGAACATTCCTTCCAAATAGAAATGTCATCATACCAGAGTATTTGTAACAATTTTGTTATGAAATAGATTAAATAAATTCAAATATCTAAAACCAACAATGATTTCACTTTAAAGGTCAGTTTGCAAGCCAGATTTTTTAGTTAAATGTTGCTATGAAAATTCAAATCATATATGCCGATGATAAATACTATAAATCTTTACCCTTATGAACCAAGATTGTTTTCTTTCCACCATTGATTTGTCTAATTGTGGTGGATTTAAGCTAGTTGGCAGTTTAAAAAAATATTTCAGAATTATATTAGTACATCAAATGTCCTAGGAATCCATCTTTTTTAGAAGAAAATAAACTCTTGTTAGAAAAATATTATGTTTAAACAAAAAAAATTTGGATAGTGATCGCAAAGAATGCACCTACACATAATGATAAGAAGATTGTACAAGAACATATGAAAAGCAGAACATTATTCTTTTTAGAAGGAAAATATGGGGAAGCCGATATAGTCGGTTTGGGATATCCTGGCTGTTAAGATTGAGCAACCCAATTACGATCAGCTCACCTCTATTGAGCAACCCAGTATAGTTTCTGTATAGTTTCTATACATTGGGATCTCTCTCCATAATTTTGATCCGCAAGAAAGAGAATATCTTCTTAATCAAATCAAATCTGCAAAAGGTGAGATAAGGATAAGAAGAAGTATGTTTGAAATATAGATATTCAAACATGTTATCACTTAATCTTAGAGTACTGTTAGTCTATTACAGTGGAATAAATATAGATATACTAAAGGAACTAAGGGAAGACTTACGTCGAGAGACGATTGAGGTAATTAGCATTTATATATAAATCAATATTCATATTTTCTTTGTAATTTCAATTTTTTTTTACATTAGGGTCAGTCGAGCCAAGGACACGACAACATAATCACGCCTACTACAAGAGATTCAAATGTCGAAAATGTTGGCAAAAAAGCGACTAAAAGTGGGACGAATAGCGCGACTAAGAGCATGACCGACACTAACAAATAGGTTCCTCTTTATTTATCTTTTCGTTTAGTTTTGTTTTAAATGACATGAATTGTATGAAAATTGGAATGGTATGGAATTGATGGTATGTTTTGGAATTGTATAGAATGGTTTAGAATTCATTCCTTTTCTTTTATCTTTTGGAATGGTATAGAATTGAAGAATTGAATGGAATGTTTTGGAATTGATTGGTTCATTGTTTTGCATAATTTTTATGGATATTTGTGTATGAATGGAATGTGTATGAATGGAATGTGTATGAATGAAATGTGTATGAATATATGTTTGAATGTTTTTTTTCAGGTTATATGAATGTGTAAGACCTTCAATAGGCGTCTTCTAAAATGTAAATATTTCCTATAAATATTTTAGAAATTAGCCACGGCCTTTTGGCATTTAGCCACGGATTTTGGCCGTGGCCCTCCACTTTCAACTCTGTTTCAAGGATTTAGCCACGGCCAGTTAAGGATTAGCCACGGATTTTGGCCGTGGCCCTTCACTTTCCACTCTGTTTAAAGGATTTAGCCACGGCTCGTTAAGGCTTAGTCACGGCCAAAATCCGTGGCTAAATTGAAAAATAAAATTAGCCACGGATTATACCGTGGCTAATTTTTTAACATTAGCCACGGATTTTGGCCGTGGCTAAAATAAATGGCCGTGGCTAATATTTAGCCACGGAAAACCATTTCCGTGGCCAAAAAACAGTAGCCACCAGACTTACAGCCACGGCAGCTCCCGTGGCTAATTCCCGTGGCTAAATCAATTTAGCCACGGATTTTGCCATTTAGCCAGTGAACTTGGCCGTGGCTGTTTCCCTGTTTTCTTGTAGTGAACTCACAAGGTATGGAAAGCATTGGAGGATCTACATAAAGGAACCTCCCATGTTAAAGAAAAGAAGTTGTTACATGCTACCTCTCAGTTCGAAAGATTCTCTATGAGAGAAGACGAGACTATCGCAGAAATGAACATTAGACTATCACAAATAGTCAATGATCTGGCTGGACTAGGAGATCCAGTAACTGAGAAAAAACAAGTAAGCAAAATTCTGAGGAACCTTCCAAATAAGTACTACTCCAAAAGGAATGCTATCCAAGAGGCTCATGATCTCAACAAACTTACAGTTGTGGAACTCTGTGGAAATCTGATGGCTTATGAAGAAAAAAGATTCATCTCTAGAGCTAAAGAAGAAGAAAAGGATATTGCTCTTAAAAGTCAATCTGACAATGAAACATCAGAAGATGATCTAGCAATGATCACCAATCATCTGAGAAGATATCTGAAAAGAGGAAAGAGAAGAAAGACTCAAGGTCAAGTCATCAGAAGTTCGACAGAAGAATGAGCAATGAGTCAAAAGAATCAATCTGTTATCTATGCGACAAGTCTGGACACATCAAACCGGAATGTCCTCTGCTAAAGAAAGAAAAAACAAATCAGGCACAATGGACAGACTCCGACTCGGATCAAGAAGATTGCCTTATGCCTCATGAAAGCGACTCTGAGGTAGGTTTTGCAAATACTAGATTTAATTCCTTAGAAGAAGCATATCTAGAATTAATGGAAAAATATAAAAATGAGAAAAAATTAACTAAGTCATTAAAACTAGAATGCATGAATAAATCACATATAGATCAATCTATTGAATTAGAAGAATTACAAAAAGAATGCATGCAATTGAAAGAAAGAAATCTAAAACTCACAAGTAAATTAAACAAAGATGAAGAAAAAATTAAGATACTTAAGAGTCAAAACTTTGAATTGCTTAACATTTTAGAATCTGAAGAAAATCAACCTAAGAAAATAGATGATGATAAGATTGAATTGCTAGAAATAAAAATAGATAATTTTGAAGAAGATATTATGTTAAAAGAAAAAGAAACAATCATGCTCAAAACAGAAATAGAATCTAAGGATAAAATCATACTTGAGCATGTAGAAACCATACAAAAATTATCTGAAAAATATAATGATATGCAATTACAAATCAAAAGAATAATGTTTTTGAAAAATTCTTAAATAGTTCATCTAAGCTAAATGACATGTTGTAAGGTTCAAGCTCAGGTCAAAAGAAATTTGGCTTAGGGTTTGAATCAGACACACTTATTAAAAAACCTTTTCATGCTTTAACTTATAATTATTATTTTGTAAGAGAATCTAGCTATAAAAAACCTATTATCTTAAGAAAAAGAAAAATCTATCTAATATGTGAATTATCCAAAACAAAAATGGATGACCAAGAATGAGTTAAAAAATTATAAGCAAATCAACTATGTTAATTCATCTGGACCCAACTCAATATGGATACCAAAAGGTTATTCAACTCTTTCAGGAAAAACATGTGTCAAAATGGTTGTTCGACAGTGGATGCACAAGGCATGTGACTGGAGATTCAAGTCTGCTGACAGACTTGACCGACTGGCCTACTACTAAGAAGGTCAAGTTCGCCGATAACAATGAAGGTACCATTATAGGTAGGGATAATATAGGTAATATAGATAGACCATTTCTTAGAGATGTTTACTTAGTTAATGGTCTTAAACATAATCTTATCAGCACAAGCCAATTATGTGATAATGATTACATAGTTAAATTTAAAAAACATCTATGCTCAATCATTAACTCCAAGGGAGTTATAATTGCTAAAGGATATAGGAAAAACAATGTTTATTCCATAACCTTTAATCCTTCCAAGCCAACTCATGACTTCTGCATGATTGCAGCAAGTGATGAAAAGACCTTATGGCATAGAAGGTTAGGTCACACTAGTTATTCTCGATTATTCAAACTATCAAAAGAAGAACTGGTGACTGGACTGCCTAAAATAGCATATGAGAAAAGTAATCTCTGTGATGCTTGTCAAAAAGGAAAACGCATAAAAGCTCATTCAAATCCCTTACAGATATTACTACGTCCAGATCTTTGGAACTTCTACACATGGACTTATTTGTGCCAACCCAAACCCAAAATCTTGGCGGAAAAAGGTTCACGTATGTAATAGTAGATAATTACTCAAGATTTACTTGGGTATTCTTCTTACGAAATAAAAGTGACTCTTTCAACGAGTTCTCATCATTTTGTACACGTGTACAAAATGAGAAGGATGTCCTCATAAAAAGAATCAGAAGTGATCATGGAGGAGAATTCGAGAACTCTGAGTTTGAAGAATTTTGCAAAACTCATGAAATAAAACATGAATTTGCTTTTCCCCAAGCACCACCTCAGAATGGAGTTGTTGAAAGGAAAAACAGAACTCTACAAGAGATGAGTAGATCCATGTTACAAGAACATGATTCACCACAGTATCTCTGGGCAGAAGCTGTTAACACAGCCTGTTATATATTGAACAAGGTGATTATTAGAAAAACCTTGAACAAAACTCCATATGAGATCTGGAATGGAAGAAAATCAAAAGTTTCATACTTCAAGGTCTTTGGATGCAAATGTTATGTTCTCCGAACAAGAGGCAACCAAGACAAATTTACTCAGAAATCTAGGTATCCTGGTAGGATACTCTAGAAGGAGCAAAGCCTACAAAATTCTTCTCAAAGAAAAACAAATAATGATCAAATCATTACACGTTGACTTTGATGAATCCACTCAGACAACCATTATAGAAGAAGATGAAATAGTTACAGAACACGAAATCATCATTCCAACTGAAGAAACTACCAATGACGAAATCGAAGTCTTTAAGCCTCCATCCAACAGGTTGCTCAGAAACCCACATTCCACTGATCAAATCATTGGTGACCATCAAGCTGGTGTTAGAACCAGATCATCCATTCAAGGAAACAGTGTTCTTGACTATTTTGTCTCTCAAATTGAGCCCAAGAAAGTTGATGAAGCCCACGACGACAACTACTGGATTCAAGTTATGCAAGAACTCAACCAATTTGAGAGAAATGATGTATGGGAACTAGTTCCAAAACCAAAAGATACACCAATCATTGGGACAAGATGGGTATTCAGAAACAAGTTGGATGAAGATGAAACTATAGTCAGAAACAAAGCTAAACTGGTTGCGCAAGGATACAATCAACAAGAAGGAATTGATTATGATGAAACCTTTGCACCAGTAGCTAGACTAGAGTCTATCAGAATGCTCCTATCCTTTGCATGCTACAAGGATTTCAAATTATATCAAATGGATGTAAAGAGTGCATTCTTGAATGGAATAGTCAATGAACAAGTATATTTTAGACAACCCCCGGATTCGAAGATTACAAAAACCCTGATCATGTCCTTAAACTTAAAAAAGCCTTCTATGGTCTGAAACAAGCACCCCGAGCTTGGTATGAAAGACTAAAAAACTTTTTCATTTCTCAGGAATTTAGAATGGGGAGTATAGATAATACATTGTTCGTTAAAAATGTCAAAAGTGACATTATTCTAATCCAAATTTATGTTGATGACATTATATTTGGATCAACCGATGATACTCTATGTAAGATATTTTCCAAACAAATGAAAGACGAATTTGAAATGAGTATGATGCGAGAGTTGACTTTTTTCTTAGGTCTACAAGTCAAACAGAAAGAGAATGGAATATTCCTAAGTCAAGTCAAATATGTTAAGGAATTGATAAAGAAATTTGACTTGGCTGAATCTAAATCTATACCAACTCCGATGAGTTCAACACTTAAATTGGATAAAGATGTTGAAGGTCAATCAGTAAACATTAAGAAATACAGAGGAATGATTGGATCACTGCTCTACTTAACAGCCAGCAGACCAGACATCATGTTTGCAGTCTGCTTATGTGTCAGATTCCAATAAGACCCAAAAGAGTCATATCTCAAAGCGGTTAAAAGAATAATCAGGTATATCAAAGGAACAATTACACTTGGATTATTCAATTCTACCCTAAGGACAACTCATTCACACTGACAACATACTGTGATACTGACTTTGGCGGATGTAAGACTGACAGAAAAAGCACTAGTGGAACATGCTTTCTGTTGGGAAGCTCACTCGTAGCATGGTCATGTAAAAAGAAAAATAGTATTGCTTTATCCACAACTGAAGTAGAATATATGGCAGCATCTAATGCATGCACTCAAATTTTGTGGATGAAACAAACATTATCCGACTACGATATAGCTTTAGAAACAGTAGCTTTTAAATGTGACAACAAGAGTACAATTTGTTTATCAAAAAATTCTGTGTTACATTCAAAATCTAAACATATTGATGTCAGACATCATTTCCTTAGAGATCATGTAGAAAAGAAAAATATCTGCCTAGAATATATTCTGTGTTACATCTTCACTAAACCCTTAGATCAAGAAGTTCATTCAAAAATCAGAGGATCTATGGGTATATGTGAGCTTAGTGAAATTTGATCAGTTATGAGTCAATGCATCTCTAGCCTTAGTCCTAATATCCTTCACTTAAATATCCTTATATACTTATAACCTTGATCTAACTAAGATTACATTAAAATGAATAAGTAAGCATGAATTTACAATCCAAGATTTACATGACTAAGTATATACATGCCAATATAATATATGCATGCATAATAAATAAGCTTAACTTGAATGCATGACTATCGTATATACTATGTTATTATAAATTACATGCATGTTTACATTTGAACTCTATTAATATATTACATGCTACTATAAATAAGTGCTTACACGATATGTATGCAATAAAAATTATAATCTTATGAAATGTTCAAGTACATGCCAAAATATGTCATGTCTTCACTACTATTTTGACTCATGCATATGCCATGTCTTCACTACTATTTTGACTCATGCATATGTCATGTCATCACTTACATGTATGGAAAACTTATGAAATTAATCTTATGTTACACCCATACTACATTATGTCATATCTTGAAAATAACATCTTGAGCAAAGTCGATAATGTCACATGGTATTGGTAACCAAATTTTATTTGTCAAATCTTAATAAATCTTGGTAAGTCAAACCCTCGTCTACATAGACCTGCAATCTCGAAACCACCAACTTGCGACATCCAACAACACCTCGCAATGAGTGTTTGCATAAGACTATCGTGCATAGGCTAGGAGCATGGACTATCGTGCATAGTGCAAGGAATGCGTTGAAGACCACCTAAAAGGTATGTTTTAAATTAAATATTATTCAATTTACAAGTCACTAAAATACAAGCCTTACTAAGATCCTAGCTAGTTCTTAGATAATAGTTTCAAAATCTCATTACTTGTTAACTCTAACAAGTCATGTCAGTACATGGGAAATCAAAGAACTCTCTTTTAAGAAGGAGACTACAAGATAAACCGATTTTTCATGGCTTAGTCAAACCAAGAAATTCTTGGAAACTAAAGCATATACCAAAAACAAGAAATTTTTGGAAACCTAAAAGCTTCATTTATAAATACTAGGTTGTTCACTCTCAAACCAAAACCTTCCTTTCTCACCCATTCCTACCATCTTCAAAATGGATTCTTATGATCCAGACTGGAAAAAGGTGATAGATCTCATCACAGGAAAGAAGCAAGTAAGTCAATCCGAGATAACTACTCACCTGTTTAAAGAGATCGATGAGGCAAAATCAAGGATTAAAGTGCTGGAATCAAGTATTAAAAACCAAGGAGTTCTGATCACCGACTTGCAATATCAAATCGAGATGTTAAAAGTTCTCACTGAAGAAGCTAACACCATCACTGATTAACCATGGTGGTGTAGAATCATGTGTCTTGATTAGTTTGCTATGCCTACTTGATGCCATCTGAGTTAGATGCTCGTTTTTCTGGTTGATCGATGGTGTTCAAACACACCTGGTTGATAAACGCGTCTGCTTTATTTGAGTCTGTTTTGTTTAAGGTCCAATCATAGTCCATGGTACCAACAATTTGTTTTAGTGAAAAACTTCAATGAAAAATCAATTTTTCACTAAGTATTAAAAACTTAAGAATAAATATGATTCTCAAATAGTTCATCATCAAGAATCATCAAAGATCTGACTATTAATAAAAGAGATATGATTAACTCCATATCTTCAATTATTTAAGATCTTTTAGAGATTAAAATATGTTAAGGGCTGCATGGATAGAATAAAAACTTCAAAGGCTTAACGTAAAATATTTTATGAAGTTTTTAAGTTTAAAAATGATTCACTGAAACTTAAGGATTAAAATAATATCTTTACAGTGAATAAATATTTCTTTAAAACTTCAAGGACTTAAAATTAATATTTACATGAAGTTTTTTATCGAAAATTGCTTAGAAATATTTAATACTTTCAAGGTTTAAAATGAAATTTGTTAAGTATTAATCTAAATATTTATCATAACTTCAAAGGGCTTGAATGAAATTTTTTTTTCAGTGAAGATTTATTATCAAGACTTTAAGGATTGAAATGAAAATTTTAAAATCTTTTAAAACTTAGTGGATATTTACATTATTACATACTAGCCACTAAGACAGATTTTAAAACTTTAAGTGCTTAAATCTTCTTAAAGTCATTAGTGAATCATGTTTTATTGATACATATCATTCACTAACATATTTTATGGATAAAATCTTTAATCCATACATGTTAATTAAGATCATTTTATCCATAACACACATAGATTATTATTATTCATTGCGTGATCTTAAAACAAGGCAATTTAAATTATCATACTTGCCTTATAAATGTATATCAAAATTGGCTCCAATCCAATATTTTATCAATGAGCATGAATTACATGTTATTTCTTCTTTATGATTGACTAACACTCTTATAAGCAAGAAGTCACATTTGGTCAACCACACAAATCGAATTTGTGATCAAAGCTCAATAAGGTATGAAGTTTTATTTTCTCTATAAATTAGATATGTCCTATCATTAAGGGAGAGATACTTCACAGGTATCCATTTTAACTTTGTCGACACCTTATTGTTTTAAGGGGGAGAAATCATGCATGATCCACCGCTTTTAAATTGAATATTATCGGTCAATAATTTAGGATGAACATGCTCATAAGGGTAAAATAGAATATTAACTAGACATGAATTAAAACATATATGTCATCAACAAAGGGGGAGAATGTATAATCAAAATTGTCGACATAGGATTATATTTTAATCATGTCAATTTAAACCCTAATTACACTATTAATCAATAGAGGTTAAATAAGTCAATCGATATTAAACATAACTTCAGTTAATTAATTAATCATTTGAGTTAAGGGTTTAAATCAAAGTTAAAAGTCAAATTGAAACAATTGCATTTTTACCTTGAATATTATTATTTGAAATAATTGTATTTTTACCTTAAATATTATTATTATTATCTCTTGACACTTTATTCAAGGTATAATATTCCAAGGGGATAAAACACTATTCAAGTTTGAATTTATTTAAAGATAAGATTCTCTAACAAACTATATCCAAGAAAAACACTATTCAAGATAAAATCAAAGACAAAGCTTGGATTTATATAAGAAATCAAGGAGCCATCCATTGAAGATCCAAGGGTGAACATTGAGTGGCCAAGGCTATAAATAGAAGGGTAATCCCCTCATTTTCACTCACCACACTACAAGCAATCAAAGAGTTTTTCTCTCCACATTTGAGCTCTCCAATGTTTTTGCCTCCAAGCTTCCAAGCTTACAAATGCTCAAGTGTCTTAGCTTTCCAAAGCTTCAAAAGCTCTTCAACTTCTTCTTATAATCTTCTTGTTCATCTCTACAAGTAAAAAGTGTTGTTTACTTTAATATTCCACTCCTCTAATCACCTCTTGTGTGTGTCCACTTTGGTTGAAAGGGTTGTCTCAATAGTACCAAAGTGTGAGAGAAGGTTTTTGAGCTCAACCATAAAGCTCTAGTTTGGTTTTATAGAGTTTCCGGGGAAACTTTTAGGTCAAATCTACCTTGAAAGATTTAGAGGCTTTTAAAAGTTTCTTGATACTCTAAGGTACTAACTTACCCGTAAAAGTTAGAGGTTCTTAAGAGTGCCCTTTATACTTTAAGGTGCGAGTCTACCCGTAAAAGACTGGTTCCTAAGCGAAGTAGTCTTAAAGCTTAGAGAGGTTCTTAAAAGTTTCTTTGATACTCTATGGTTTTGCCATAACCTTTAGACTAGTGAATTCCGACAGTTGGTCGGGACTGGATTAGCCCTTGTTTGGGTGAACCAGTATAAATTCTCTTGTGTTGTTCTTTGTTAACTTTAGTTTTTATTTTTCATCTAAAAACAACTAAACAACACTTAATTGAAAAGGATCTCTCTTCCAGTTATCTGGTCAAATAC